>CALSCO010002490.1:0-26422 GCA_943704415.1 Parvularia atlantis | reverse complement strand
CCCCCCCTTCCACCGTGCGCGTTGCAAACTGCACGTGCACGGTGCGGGACGCGCGCGGGAGGCTCATCCTGCGCGATCCCCTTCTCGCACCCCTTTGAAAAAACAACACGACGCGGCGGAGGCGGGCGTGGCGTGGGAGGAGGGCCCGCAGCGCATGCGACGCGCAGGGGCCGCCTGAGACACACATGCGACGCGGCTGAGACGCGCGCGCGACGCGGCGCCGCAGATCCCGCCGGCGGTGCACAAGCAGCTGATGCAGTCGATCGAGAACGACCCGCGCGCCGCGCAGCTGGGCGGGCGCAGCCGCGCCGACACGGTGCGCCGCCGTGCCGCGTCGTCGTCGCGCGTGTGACGCGGAGGACGGACGCAGATGGAGAAAAAGTCGCGCCCGGCAAACATCGGTGAAGAGCGCACGCGTCAGCAGAGCAAGTTCTTCAACCTCGACGGCGGCGCGCGCGTGCAGCGGTGTGCGGCTGCTGCCGTGCGTCGTGCATCGATGCTGACGCGACGCGCAGCCGCAACAGCCGCGAGGATCTGCGCGGCAAGCAGCGGCCGTCGCTCGCCGGCGGGCTGCGCAAGTGCGTCGATGGCACTGATCACGTCGTCAGCACTGACGCGGCCCCCCGAACGTCCGCGCCAAAGGCTCAGCGTCGCCGGCGACCTCAAGGGCCCGTCACGGCCGATGATGCCGCCGCCCGCTGCCAAGAAGCGGCGCGCACGCGAGGCCGTCGGGATATACGTGCGCCGTGCGATCGCTGTCGGTGGATTCCGCACTGACGCCCGCTTGCTCAGCTGCTCGGCGACTCGCTTGGCAGCGGCCAGTTTGGCAAGGTCTTCCGCGGTGTCAACTCGGAGAACGGTGCGGTGCCGTTGAGGTGACGCTGACGCTGACCGAGGCGGGCGCCAGGCGAGTTTGTGGCGATCAAGCAGATGAAGGCGAGCATCATGGACGAGAGCGCAGTGGTCGCTTTCGAGGTGCGCGCACACGCCCGCACGTGCGTGACCGCTGCTAGGCTGATGCGGTGGCGCAGTCTGAGATCGCGCTGCTTGAGAAGCTCAACCACGAGAACATCGTCAAGTACTTCAGCGTCATCCGCACGACCGACCACCTCAACCTCGTGATCGAGTGTGCGTGGCGCGCGTGCTCGCCCGCCCGCCCGTGCTCGCCTCAGCCGCGCGACAGACTGCGACGGCGGCGCGCTGACCGACATCGTCAAGAAGTTTGGCAATTTTCCCGAGCAGCTGTGCGCGGTCTACATCAGGCAGGTGTGCGCTGTGCGGTGTTGGCGCTGCGTGCGGTGCTGATGGCGATGGCAGGTGCTGCGCGGGCTCGACTATCTGCACTCGCAGGGCGTGGTGCACCGCGACATCAAGGGCGCCAACATCCTGCTCACCAAGACGGGCGTCGTCAAGCTCGCTGGCACGCGCCACGTATGCGCGCGATCGCACCGCTCACACCCACGTCAGACTTTGGCATCTCGACGACGATCGGTGGCGGTGGCGGCGACATGGGCATGGACAACGGCGCGGGCATGGGCTCGCCCTACTGGAGTGCGTCTCGCGTCCGCTCAGCCTGACCCCCGACGCTCACGCCTCACCGCAGTGTCGCCCGAGGTGATCCAGATGGAGGTGCAGCCGACGGCCAAGTCCGACATCTGGTCGCTGGGCGCGACGGTGATCGAGCTCGTCACGGGGCACCCGCCGTACCACCAGTTCAACCCAATGGTGCGCCGCCCGTTGGTACACGTGCAAGGCTAACACGTCCGCAGGGCGCGATCGTGCGCATCGTGCAGGAGGAACGCCCGCCGCTGCCGAGCACGGTCACCGCGGTATGGCCCTTGCCAGCTTGTCATCGCTCGCTCACGCGTCCTTGCAGAACCTTGAGGACCTGCTGCTCAAGTGCTTCCAGAAGGACATTAACGCGCGCCCGTCCGCCGCGGAGCTGCTGGACCACCCGTGGCTGCATTCGGCGCGCGACGCCTCGGTGCACCCGCTGCACCTGCTTCGCGTGCGCGCTTTTTCTCACCGCCCTCGTGCGCAGAACATCACGTCGGCGTCGCAGCTCAAGGCGACGATCAAGACGCTCAACGAGGGCTTCTCGTCCAACTCGAAGATCACGGCGTCGCACGAGACGCTGCTCGGCGTGCGCACTGCCCGTTTGCGCTCACCGCTGCTCACGCGACCGCGTGCAGGAGGAAAAGTCGTCCAGCTCCGGCTCGACGTCGGTGCGCATCTACGGCGAGTCGATCCGGTCCGACTCGCCCTTCAAGACGGCGTTCTTGACCGAGTGCGCCGCCCGCTTGCCGGTGCCGCGCCGTGTGCTGACGCGGTGGCAGGACGACGACGGTCGAGGAGGTCATCCAAATCGTGCTGCGCAAGTACGGCTTCAAGGGCGCGGAGGTGTCTGAGTTTGCGCTGTGGGAGGACAAGGACAACGGCGGTGCGCCCGACCGCACAGCAGCACCGCGTGTGCACTGACCAGCCGGCGCACAGAGTCCCGCCGGCTCAACGACAGCGAGGCGCTCATCCCGATCATCCACAGCTGGGGCGCAGGCGAGAACCGGTACCACTACCGGCTGTCGCTGCGGCGCAAGCCCGAGGCGCTGCGGGTGCGGTGCGGCACGCCGGAGGTGCCTGTGCTGACGCTGCCGGCGCGCCAGTTCAAGGACGGGTACCTGCAGCTGCTGATGACGCGGCACGTCTTTGGCTTTGCGATGCAGTCGTGGCAGCCGCGCTACATTCAGTTTGACGCCGAGAACCGCTTCCTGGCCGTGTTTCGCAACGACAACGTGCGCCTCGTGCTTATTGCACTGCGGCTCGATTGACGCCGCGCCGCAGGCCAACGGCAAGCCGCTGATGGTCGTGTACAACCTGGGTATGATCGACGCCGTGCAGGAGGTGCGTGCCGCGCTCGATCTTTGCACGCACGGGTGCTCACCGCGTCGCGCAGGAGACGAACGACCCGGGCACGAACACGTTCGAGTTCAGCGTCAAGATCCGCGGGCGGCCTTGGCGGTTCCGCGCGGCCGACAACGGCGACATGACCTCGTGGATCGCGATCATCCGCGGCGCCTGCAACCTTTCGCCGATGAAGATCTGAAACCCCGCTGGACCGGGCTGTCTTCTTTCCGTGTCTCTTTACTGATCGAGTGGCGGTGGCGCGTGGAAGACGACCTCGTACGGCCGCCCGACGAGCAGCCCTGGGCGGATGGTGCTGCACGCGTGTGAGCGGCGGCTGGACGTGCAGCGAGGCTGAGTGCGCACTGGTCGAACGGCGTCGCTCGTGTCCAGCACATCTGGCGCGCGTCGGCCCACTCGCGCACGAGCTGCCCGGTGCGCGTCGACCAGGCGCGCGTGACACTGTCGCTGCCGGCCGCGAGCACGAGCGTCCGCGTGTCGTCGACGTCGACCGGCAGCGTCAGCAAGTCGCTGCAGTGCCCGCGCGGTTCGAGCACGGCGCGGCCCGGCACGCGCACGTCAAACAGCTTGAGCTGCCCCGCGTGCGAGACGTCAGCCGTGCACGTCACACGCGAGAGACGGCGCACCATGCCGTTGAAGCCGGCCGCCGCGAGCGTCACGCCCGCGCGGTCCAGCCACACGAGCGCCGTCACCGACATGCCGGCGGCGAACGCGATCTGCTGCTTGGCGACCGCCGGCTGGCGCACGTCAAAGAGCCGCACGGTGCCGTCGCGCGCGCCCGTCGCGAGCGTTGGGCTCTGCGGTCACGTGCGATCAGCAAGCTGCAGGCACGCTGCGTCGGCGCACCTCGTCGGCCCAGCGCACGCTCAGCGCGTCGCTCCCCGTGACCAGGCGCATGACGACGCGGCCCGTGCCGAGGTCGACAACGGCCGCGCCGCGCGCCGCGCCGACGGCGACGAGACGCGGGCTGGCGCGGCCCCACGCGCACGCGAACGGCGACTTGGCCGGCACGACGAGGTCGGTCGTGCCGACGTCGGCGCGGTGGAAGAGCAGCTTCGTGCCGGGCAGGTCGATCGCGGGCGAGACGAGCAGCAGCGTCGCGTCGCCCGGCAGGGGGCTCCACACGACGTCGGCCGCCTCGACGCCGTGCAGCACGGCCTCGCCTGCCACGCGATCCGCGCGCCGCGTCTGCTGCAGCCGCGCGACGTCCATGAGGCGCACGACGCGCGTCCCGCCGAGCTCGAGCGCGAGCGCGAGACGGCGCCCGTCCACGCTCACGCGCATCGCGCGCACAGGCTCGTCGCCGCGCGGCAGGTTGCGACGCGAGTGCGGCACGGTTGCGCACGGCCCGCACGATCGCGCGTACGCCGCCGCGAAGCGATGCGCGTCGCGTGCGCCGCCGCCGCCGGTTGTCTCTCGCACGCGCACGGCCGCGAGCAGCGTCGTCGGCAGCAGCTGCGCGCGCTGCGGCCTCGTCTCGCGCGGCACCACCGCCGCCGATGCGGCCGCCGCACGCCGCCGGCGCAGGTTGTCGGCGCGGTACGGGTGGCTCGCGACGCTGCTGCGCGGCACGACGCGGAAGTAGCGCCGCCGCTCCGCGTCGTAGTAGAACCCGCGGATCGCGCCGTCTGTGCCGCACACGCTCAGCATCCCGGGGCGGCGAGCAGCAGGCGACGCACGCGGCCCGCCGTCAGCAGCATCCGACGCCGCGCGTGCTGACATTCGAGTGCAGATTCGAGCTGTCACTGACCGTTGCACACTGGATGGCGGGCGCGGCGCCGGACGAGTGGGTGCTCGCCGTCACGCTCGTGTTTGCGGAGGCGCTCGAGGCGCTCGTGGCGGCGGCGGAGCGGGCCGATCCGGGCGTGGCGACGGGCGCGGCACGCGAGGTGCGCCTGCCACCGGCGATGCGCGCGGCTGATCGCGCACTGCTCGCCGTCGTCGCGAAATAAAAAGATGCCGTTCTACCTGTTCTTCTCGCTCTTCGGCATCGACATCGTCACCGAGACCTTCCGCGACCTGCGCCGGCCCGAGTTTGCGTCGGAGCGGTGTGTGTGGTGCGCCCGATCGCGGCCCGGGCTGAACCAGCGGCGCCGCAGCACCTTCTTCCGGCTCAAGGCGACGCTGCCCGGCCTGCGCCAGTTCCTGCGCGATCAGCAGGCCGTGAACGTCTTTCTGTGCCGGCGCGTCACCACCACCGTGTTGCTGATGCCGCTGATGCGTGCGGGATGGCAGCGACGCGCGCGTGCTCGGCATCTGCGAGGTCGCGCTCACCGGCCTGCTCGACGCCGACGGCATCGGGCAGATCACCGAGACCGTCTACACGTTCTGCACGCCCAAGGGCGAGCTCGTGCGCGGCGGCGACGCCGACGGCCCGCCCGTGCTCGGCGTCGCCCTCTCGCTCGTGCAGGAGGTCGAGGCGATCCGCACGCCGCCGGGGCACCACGCCGTCAGCCTGACCAACGGCCGCCGTGCGGAGAGCGACATGCTGGCGCACGCGCGTGACAGCGGCTTCCAGACGGGGCTGGACAACGGCGCCGCCACATCGCCGCGCCGCACCGCGCCGCCGCAGCCCGAGGCGCCACCTCCGCCGCAGCTGCAGCTGCAGCCGCAGCCGCAGCCGCAGCCACAGGGCGACACGAGCAGGCACACCTGGAGCGATTTTTTGGAGACGGTACGCACAGCCCCGCGTGAGGCGAACGTCGCTCACCCGCACCAGAGCGCGCTCGGCAAGGAGGCGCTCGAGCTCGAGCAGTGGCGCATGGAGGAGGAGGACAAGTTCAAGCAGGAGCTCGTGCGGCGTGAGATCGAGGCACGCGCACACCCTGGGTGGCGGTTGTCTCGCGCTCACGCACACGCACCGCAGATGACGGCGCTGCTGCAGGCCCACTGGCGCGAGCGCATCGCCGAACAGACACGGCAGCTGCAGCAGCGCGAGCAGGCCGTCGCGTTGCGCGAGGCCGCGCTCGCGGCGACCGGCGGCGAGCAGCAGATGCAGGGTGTGCTGATCGAGCAGCTCTTCCGGTGCGCGTGCGCACCACCTGCGCGCTCGCTGATACGCCCGCGCAGCGCCAACCGCGAGCTCGTGGACCAGATCGCACGGCTCGGCCAGCTCGTGCACACGGTCAACGACGGCCTGCGCTCTGGCGCCGCGCCGCCGCTCGCGCTCGCCGCCTCGGTGACCGCCGCGGCCGAGCAGGGCGCCCGCGCCCGCTCGCAAGCTGGCCAGGAGCTCGCCGCGCTCGTGCAGCGGCGTGCAACGCTCGTGCTCTCGGTGCGCCTTGCGAGCCCCGTGCGCTGTGCGTGCGCGCTCAAGCCTGCGCTCGCGCAGGGGACGTACTCGGCCGACGACCGGCTCGTGCAGCAGCTCGAGGCGCGCATCAACGACCTCGTGCTCGCCGGCGTGAGCAACCCTCTGTGACCCTGTTGCGAGTGCGCGGTACGTAGTGGCTGAAACTGACGATGGCATTGGGGGCAAAGATGCGGAGAGCGGGGTAAGGAGGAAGGCGAGGAAGGACTCGGAGCCCGGGCCCGAGCAAAGCCGGCGCACTCATGGCAGTGAGCGGAATAGTAAACCGACGATTGCCACGTCTTGGCCACACCGGGCTTGAACTTGAAGTCGCCGGCGACGCAGCAAGATACCACTGTCTTGTCCATCAAGTGCTAGCGCAGCCGCATCATCACTCGACAGGTGCGCTGCAGCATGGGCGCGCGCCCGCATCCGCAGCTGAACGCGACGCCGCTGTGGCGACAGATGGAGTCGTACCTCGCGCTGGCCAAGTCGACCCGCGGCGCCGGCGCGGCGGCACTCGTGCGGCAGGCGACGGCGCACCCGGGCCTGTTCACGTTTGGCGAGCTGCTGGCCGCGCGCTCGATCGCCGAGCTGGAGGGCACGGAGCATGCCGGCGCACTCGCGCTGCTGCGCCTGTTCTCGTACGGCACGTACGCCGACTACCGCGGTGCGTCTGTGCAGCGCACGAGCACGATCGATCGCTCACGATGCGCGGCGATCGCAGCGAACCGCGCCGCGTACCCGGAGCTGGGCACCGAGCAGCTCGCGAAGCTCAAGCAGCTGAGCATCGTGACGCTGGCCGAGCGGCAGAAGGCACGCGTGACGCTGTGTTGCGCGCGCCCCATCTCTCTCTCTCTCTCTCTCTCTCTCTCTCTCTCTCTCTCTCTCTCTCTCTCTCTCTCTCTCTCTCTCTCTCTCTCTCTCTCTCTCTCGCTGACGCGCATGCGCCACGCAGCTGCTGCCGTACGACCTGCTGCTGCACGAGCTCGACGTGCCCAACGTGCGCGCGCTCGAGGACCTCGTGATCGACGCGGTGTACCAGGGCGTGATCCTCGCCAAGCTCGACCAGCGCGCGCGCGCGATCGACATCGAGCGCACAATCGGCCGCGACCTCCGCCCGGGCGAGCTCGACGAGATCGCGGCGTGCCTCGAGGACTGGTCGGCGCGGGCTGGGCGCGCGCTCGAGCGAATCGACCAGAACGCGCAGCGCATCACGGCGCTGATGGTCAAAGGCGAGGGCGAGCGCGAGGCGTTCGAAGCCGAGGTCGAGAAGCAGCGCTCGCGCAGCGCCAAGCGGCCCGACGTCGGCGGCGACGAGCGCTTTGGCGGCGCGGGCGACTACAGCAGCCAGGAGTACCACGACGAGGATAGCAGGAGTCGCGGCGGGAAGGGGTGCGTCCTACAGCTGTGCGTGCGTGCGTGCGTGCGCTCACGCTCGCGCAGGGCCAAGATGCCCAAGAACGCGAGCTCGCGGCGCGCGTCGCAGCGCTCATGAGCAGCTGAAGAAGCTGTCGTGTCTCTTGTGGTACAGTTCACTCTTCGGCCTCGTACGTCTCCACGGGCGGCCCGTCGCCGCGCGCTTGCTCCATCAGCACGCGGCCGTCGGCGGCCACGCGCACCTGCAGGCCCAGGTCGCGCAGCTCGCTGTTGGTCGCGGGCTGGAGCCGCTCGAGCCCTTTGATCACGTCCTGGTTGGCCGCGTTGCCCTCGCACGCGTTGTGCAGCGCAAAAATGGCCCACTCGCGGATGACTGCGGCCGCGCGGGGCGGGTCAGCTCGGCGTGCGTGCGCGCTCTCGGCAGACAGCCAGCGCACAGGGGTTATGGTCGTCGATGTTGCAGTGGTCGAGCAGCACGGCGATGCCCTCGAGCGCGCGCAGCTGCTCCTGCGCCGCGTGGTGCTGGCTGACGACATTGCCAATCTGGCGCACACCGCGTCAGCGTCATCAGATGGAGCACCGGCGACAGCGCAGACCATGCGGATGGCCTCGCGCTTGAGGCCCATCAGCGGCGCGCCCTGCTGCGCGGCGGTGGAGGCGCGGGTCGAGCGCGGCAGGACGTGCTTGGCCTCGCGCAGCAGCTCGAGCACCGTGCGCAGCAGGTCGCCGCACACGAGCGTGTCGATCAGCTCCGTGCGGTCGGCGCGCTCGCTCGCGCAGACGTTGCCGAGCGTCATGATCAGCACGAGCACGCACTCGGCGCGCACTTCGCTCGTTGCGGCGGCCAGCGCGGCCAGGCCCGGCGACCAAGACGGCTCAGCCTCTGCGCGCCCGTCAGCACCGCAACGAGCACAAGCGCAAGAGACGCACCGGGCCCGCCGAGGAGCCGCCGCAGCAGATCGGCCGCGAGCGACATGAAGGACACCGGCACGGCCGATGCGCGCGCCGCATTGAGCTCCCGGCTCGTCTTGGCCTCAACGATCTTGAGCAGCGTCAGCAGCTCCTCGAGCTGCCCGCTCGCGAGCAGCCCGTGCAGCGAGCGGCCGAGGTGCGCGGCCGGGTCGACCGCGAGCGTCCAGACCGTGTCGACAATCAGCGCAAAAGCCGCGTCGTCACCGCGCTCGTGCACGGCCTCGGCACAGCGCAGCACGCCTGCGAGTACGTCCAGCCCCGCGCCCGTCGTGCACAGGGCCGCGTGCCGCCCCGGCTCGGCCACGGCCACCGTGAGCCACATCAGCGCGACGCGGCGCGCCTCTCCGTTGTTGCCGTCGAGCAGCTGCAGCAGCGCGGTCGAGCCCGTGACGAGCAGCCGCCAGAACGCGTCCGTCACGGCGTCGTTGCCTTGGCTCGCGTTGAACACGACCTGCAGCACGAGCGCGAGCGGCGGCGACGCGGGCAGCTCATCGTCGCGGCTGGCGCTCGCGAGCACTGATCGGTGCAGCAGCGTCGCGATGCCGCTCGATCTGCGTCCTTCGCGTGAGCTCCCCGCACAGCACGCCGCGATCCACGACGCACACGACGCGGTCCTGGCACGCGCGCCCACCCGCGCACACGCTCCGCAGCACGCGCAGCACCTCGGCGGCGCGCCCGGGCGGCCGGTCGGCCTCGATCGCGGCGCGCATCGCCGTCCACAGCGCGTCGTCCGCCGCGGTCGCGTCGTCACTGCGGCAATCGATCGTGAGCGGTGCAGCTGCCTGCACGGTCGCGCGCGCGCACCGCAGCAGCGCCGCCTTCGCGAAGGGCGCGAGCGCTCGCTGCGGGTCGCTGATCGTGGCGCGCAGGTCCGCCAGCATGCTTCTCCTCTCATTCTCCATGGCGCGATAAAGAGCATGCCGCGCGTGATGCGGCGATGAGCGTATACACAGCATGCCGGAGTTTGCGCGCATCGCGAGTGCCCCGCCGCCACTAGATATGGGGCCGTACCAGTCGCGCACGTCGCAGGTGCTGCAGGGTGCGCCGTCCTCTCGTCTGCGCTGCCTCCTTCGCGTGCGCCGCTCACGGCGTGGCCGCAGACGTGTGGCGCGAGGAGTGGCAGGCCAGCCTCGACGCGGCCGATCGCGCGCTCTCGGACGACATGCGCGCGCTGACCGGCACCCCGGGCGACGACTGGACGCCGGTCATGCTCGCGTGCCAGTGCGCCCTCGTCGTCCCTCCGTCGCCTCCTTCCCCTCACGTGCGGCGTCGACAGGCAGAACGCGGCACCCGACGACGTGCGGGCGCTGGTCGAGCGCGGCGCCGACGTCAACCGCGCGACGCGGCAGGGCTTCACGGTGCGGCTTTGGCGCCAGGCGTCGTCGGTTGGCGCCACGTTGACCCCACCCTGGCGCCACAAGGCCCTGCACGTGTGCTGCGTCACGAAGGGCACGCGCAAGCTCGTGCCCGTCCTCAGCTCGCTCGGCGCCGACCTCACGCTGCGCACCAAGCAGGGCAACTCGGCGCTGCACTTGGCCGCGTGCGCGGTGCGCCGATGGCCGTCTAGCAGGCCGGCGCACGTGCTGACGAGGGGCGACGGCAGGGTTTTGAGTCGATCGTGCAGACGCTGCTCACCGTCGCGACAATCGACGTCAACGTGCGCAGCCACAACGACATCACGCCGCTGCACGTGGCGAGCGCGTTTGGCAACGAGCGCGTGCGTGCCGCACACGTGGCTGACCGGCAACGCGCTCACTCCCGCCCGCGCGCCGATCAGGTCGTGCAGGCGCTGCTCCGGTCCGGCGCCGATGCCAATGCGGCCGACAAGCTCAGCTTCACGCCGCTGCTTGTCGCGTCGCACCTCGGGCACAAGCGCGTCGTCGAGGTGCTGCTGGCCAGCGGCGCGTCGGCCGCGGTCGCGTCGCAGCAGGGCGACACGGCGCTGCACCTGGCCGCGTACAGCAACCAGCGCGAGATCTGCGAGATGCTGATCAAGTGCGCGCAACCGCACTCGGCGCTGCTGTGGCTCACGACAGCGCGTTCGCAGGGCGGGCGCGGGCGTCAACGCCGCCGACAAGGAGAAGCACACGCCGCTGCACTACGCCTGCCGCCGCGGCCTGCTCGAGGTGACCGAACTGCTGCTGGCCAGCGGAGGGCACCCGATGGCCAAGAACGTCTACAATGACACGCCGCTGCATCTGTGCGCTCGCGCCCTCTTGTTGAGCGCCCCGGCTGATATGCCGACCGCAGCGCGTGCTACAACGGCTGGGTCGGCATCTGCCAGGCGCTGGTGGCCACGGGCAGCGTCGACCTCGCGGTCGAGAACGTGTACTCGGAGACGCCGCTGGTGCGCCATGCACGTGGCTCGTCCACGCGCGCTTGCTGACCGTGCGCGGCGCGCCAGCACGCGGCGTGCACGTCGGGTCAGACGCAGACGCTGATCGATTTCATCCTGTCGCAGCCGGGCGCGAGCATCAACCGCCAGGGCAAGGACGGGCACACACGTGCGCCTCGTTGGCACTGGCGTGTGCAGCAGCTCAGCCCGCCGCAGCCCTGCACAGCGCGTGCTACCACGGGCACTTTCACGTCGTCAAGACACTGCTCGAGCGTGGCGCCGACTTCCGTCTGGCTGACAAGAACGGCGCACCGGCGATCAAGTGGGCGTTCGAGCGCGGTGCGCGCTACGGCACTGCCATGCGCCGGCGAGCCTGCGTCTGAGCGTTGGCCAGGGTTCGACGACATTGTCGAGTTCATGCGCTCGTGCTACCCGCACGACGACCGCGCGACCGAGCCGTTCGAGACGCCGTCGCCGCTCGGGAAGCTGCGGCACGTCACGAAGGGTGCGCTACGACGTGCGGGTGTGCCGGTGCCCTGACTGACGCGCGCGCTCGCAGAGAAAGCCGACATGCTGCAGCTGCGTGGTGTGCTGTCGGAGCTCGAGGGTCAGCTGAGCATCAACGATGTCGACTTTTATGAGGTCATCGGGCAAGGCACGCTTTCGTGCGCGTGTTGTTGCCGCGCCGTGACGCGCGCACGTGGCGCGTGCAGGCTCGTTCGGCGCCGTGTACAAGGGCAAGTATCGCAACCGCACGATCGCGATCAAGAAGCTGCGGCCGGGGTCGTTCAAGGCATGCGAGCGCCTGCGTTGCACATCGCGCGGCCCGCTGAAGCTCGCTGGCGCGACAGGCCAAGTCCGAGGTGGAAAAGTTCTGCCGCGAGGTCAAGATCCTGTGCGAGCTCGACCACCCGAACGTGATCGGGTTCATCGGCGCGTGCACAAAGGAGCCGAGCGTGCGTGCGCGGGGCGCCGGTCTGTGCTCGCAGTGCGGCTGAGCGCGCGCGGCTCGCAGCAATTTTGCATCGTGACCGAGTACGCGCGTGGCGGGTCACTGCACTCGATCCTGTACAAGCAAAAGCGGTGCGGGCCGCGCGTGCCACGCCTGATCGCGACCCTGACGAGGGCGCCGCACGCAGCATGCTCGACACGCAGCGCAAGGTCGACATCGCGCTCGACGTCGCGCGCGGTATGCAGTACCTGCACGGCCTGGCCCACCCAATCATCCACCGCGACCTGAACCCGCACAACGTGCGCGCGCTCGCTCTGTCTGCGCCTGCGTGGCTCACGTCGCGCACAGGTCCTGCTGAACGAAAAGGGCACGGCGCTTGTGGCGGACTTTGGCGAGTCGCGGCTGCTGCTCAAGTCGTCGGCCGGGCTCGACGACATGACCAAACAGAGCGGCAACCTGCGGTACATGGCGCCCGAGGTCTTTGTGCAGACGGGCGCGTACAGCGAGAGGGCCGACATCTTCAGGTGTGCGCGTGCGTGTTTTTGCGTCGTGGGCCGCTGGCTGACGCGCGCGCACGCAGCTACGGCCTGTGCGTGTGGGAGCTGTTCGCCGAGGCGATGCCGTTCGACGACCTGCTCGCGGCGGCGGCGGCGGCCGAGATGGCGTACAACGAGTGCGCTCGGGGCACCCCCCACCCGTTGCGAAGCAGCTGACCGCGCGCGCGCGTGGCAGGGCACGGCCGTACATGCCGGCATCGTGGCCGCGCGAGCTCACGTCGCTCATCACGCGGTGTCTGGACGCAGACCCGGACAAGCGGCCGTCGTTCACGGCGGTGCGGCGCACACCGTCGGCCGTGTGCGCCTGACGTTCTCGTGCGCGCGCACAGATCGTTGACACGATCGCGCGCGAGTTGCGCCCGCTCAGTGCGCCTGTCGCGACTGTCGCCGCCGAGCCCGACCCGTCCGAGCCAACGGTGCGCTGCGCAGCCCGCGGCGGGCGGCGGTGGAAACGTTGAGCGCCCGCCGTCGCAGGGGAGCCGCAACGGGAGCCTGCGCCTGCGCAGCAACTCGGTGCGCTCCGAGACGGCCGCGGCGTCGTCGCCCGTGTCGGACTACGTCGACGTGCGCAAGGCCGCGGGGGCCCGGCCGCACCTGCGCACGTCGAGCAGCGACCGGCGGCCGTTTGCGTGGGTGCGCCTCGTGGGCGCGCGCAGCACGTGGCTTTGTGGTGTGGGTGACGTCGCGCGCATCGCAGGGGAGTGGCGCCGAGGAAAGCGACGCAGCGAACGGCGCTGAACCTGTGACGCCGACGGAGCAGCGATCGGCAGACGAGTGAAGCTGTGAGGGTCAGTGGTTGCGCACGACGACGGCGCGGGACCCGGTTGCCGTGCGCGTCGCCGCATCTCCTCTCGCTCGCGCAAACAAAGACAGGAGGCCGGACTCGGTCGCCGAGACGACGGCGCGCCGCGGCGCCGCGTTGCCATGGTCATCAGTCGTCAGGCAGGGCCTGGAACGCGTTTCGGCCTCGGCGCATTTGTGCCGGGGCGCTCCGGGCTGCCGGCCGCACTTTCGCCGCCTCTTCTCCCCCCCCCCCCCCCCCCCCCTGCTCTCCTTCGTGCGTGCGCCGCGTCCTTGTCGTGCGTGCGCTGCGGTGCGCGGCGGCGTGAGACACGTGGACCTGGACGTGCTATGCGTGCGAAAATGCTTTTTTCCCCAACGGGTCTCAGTCGCCCACCGGCGCCTGCGGGCGGCGGCGCCCGCAAACACCGCGCGGTGCACCTTTGTGCTGCTTCACACGCCCGCTGCTGCTCGCTCCCGTTCTCGTTCAGCAGCTGCCGCGCGCGCTCGTCACCCCGCGCGCCAGCCGTCACCGCGCGTCTATCTGTTGCCGTGGTTTATCTCCTATCTCTGACTCGCGCGCCCCGGGGTACTTTCCAGGAGCCACCGCCGTCCATGGGCAGCCCCGACAGCAGCTACAGCGGCAGCGGTGCGTCGCTGCGCGAGGAGATCAGCGGCAGCCTCGTCCCGGGCTCGTTCGTCGGCCCGTACGAGATTGTCAAGACGCTCGGCACCGGCACCTTCGCCGTCGTCGTGCTCGGCCGCCACGGCAACACGGGCGACGAGGTGCGTCGTGGGCCCGCGGCGGCGGCGGCGGCGGCGGCGGCGGCGCATGTCGCGCGGCTCACGAGAAGGGCGCAGGTCGCGATCAAGGTCGTCAAGAAGGCCACGCTCAGCCCGACGCAGCTCGAGAAGCTGTACCGCGAGGTGCGGATCATGCGCAAGCTCAAGCATCCGCACATCATCCAGGTGCGCGCGCGCCGCTCTTGTCATCGACGATCGCGGCCGCATCGGTCCTGATCGACGCACACGCGCAGCTCTACGACGTGCTCGAGACGTCGACGCACCTCCTGCTCGTGATGGAGTACGCCAGCGGCGGCGAGCTGTACGACTACCTCATCGTCAAGGGCGCGATGCGCGAGCGCGAGGCCCGCGCCATGTTCCTCCAGCTGTTCTCGGCCGTGCTCTACTGCCACCAGCAGCGCGTGATCCACCGCGACCTCAAGCCCGAGAACATCCTCTTTGACAGCCATATGCGCATCAAACTGGCTGGTGCGCGCGGCGCGCGGCGCCCGCTCCCATCCACCTCGCTCACGCGCGCGCGCGCCGATCGCCCCCGCCGCGGCGCAGACTTTGGCTTCAGCAACCAGTACAACCCCACGGGTTCACTCGAGACGTACTGCGGCACGCCGGTGCGGCCGCCGTTCTTCCCCTCCGGAGCGCACACCACCTCGCTCACGCTCCCGCGCGCAGATGTACGCCGCCCCTGAGCTGTTCCAGGGCCGCAAATACACCGGCCCCGAGGTCGATGTGTGGTCGCTCGGCGTAATCCTCTTCGCCATGTGCGTCTGCCCTCTTCCCTCGCGATTGCTCGGACGTGCAGCTCACGTGCGCGCGCGCGCCACAGGGTTACGTCCGACGTGCCCTTTGACGGCACGACCGTGGGCGAGATCCGCAAGCGCGTCTGCAGTGGCATCTTTGAGATCCCGTCTTTCGTCTCGACCGGTGCGCGGTCCGCTTGGCCGCCTGCGCGCGCGCGTGCACTCATCTGTGTGTGCACGGCCGCGCAGAGCTCAAGGAGCTGCTGCGGCGCATGATCGTCATGGACATGGCCAAGCGCCGCGACCTGCGCAACCTGTTTGACTCCAAGTGGCTCAACGCCGAAGGCGATGTCGTCGCGCGCCTCGAGGCCATCCACCCGCTGATCGACCCGCGCAAGAGCTTCGCCGCCCTCGACGCGCGCCGCAGCGCCCTCGGCCTCGACAAGCGCCAGAGCGCGGCCGTCCTCGCGCCGAGCACACAGGACGCGCCCGCACGCGCCGCACCCCCCGCCCCTACGGCCCCTACCGCCGCACCGGCAGCACCGGCACCAGCACCGGCACCAGCGCCGGCGCCGGCTGAGGACGACGCTGCGGAGGTGCAGATCAACACGGCCGACGAGGCCGTTAGCGCGCCGCTCGACAACGACATTGTCGCGCAGATCTGCCGCAGCCTGCGCGTGTCGGAGCACGGTGCGGGCCGTCGCCCCCTTTTTTCCCCCCGCACCCGCTGACACGGCGTTGCCCGCAGAGGTCCTCGAGTCGCTCCGCAACAACGTCTACGACGATCTCACCGCCATGTACACGATCCTCTGGAACCGCAAGTACGCCTTGACGCACGTCACGACGCCCAACGGCACCGTCATGTCGCCGTCTGACTACGGCTCGAGCTCAAACGACGACCGCGCGACCGACTCGAGCGAGGAGCACGTCAACAACGCCGCGCCGACGCCGGGTGAGCGCACCCCCGAGACGCTGTCGCCGCGCGGCACGCAGCAGGGCAACGCCCTCGGCATGACGACCGACGCCGGTGCGACCACGGCGGACGACGCCTACGTCTCGAGCGCAAACTCACCGCACGCCGAGACCGACGCGGACGTCGCCGCCGCCGCATCCGACGCCAAGGTTGCCCTGTCCAAGAGCATGCGCCGCGCCAACACAGGGCGCCCCGAGACGATCGGCTTCGCCGCTGCCGTGGCGGGTAGCGCCGCCGGCTCGCGCCCGATCTCGCCGGCGATGATGCGCACGCCGCCGATGTCTCCCCGCGTCACCGACACCATGGGCGTCGTCAGCCGCGCGACCGGCTTCGGCTCGACGGTCAGCAGCCCGCAAGCCGCGCGCAAGGGGCGCAGGCGCTCGTACACCGTTGGCGATCATCAGGGCCCGCCCGTGCTCCAGCCGCCGGGCTCCGCGGCCTCGACTGTTGCCGCCGCCGCCGCCGTGCTCGCCCCTGCGGCCGATGCGCCCTCGTCGCCGCCCAGGCAGCGCCCCGCCTCCGTCGCCTACGAGGCGAGCGTCGTGATCAAGCCCGGCACGTCGATCACGCTGCCCTCGGCGGCGGCCGCGCAGAGCCGCGCCGCGACGGCCGACAGCAGCACCAGCCCGAGCTCGTGGATCAACGGTGCGTGCGCGCGCGCGTTCATCGCATTGTGCAGCGTGCAGGTCTGACGGCCGGTTGCTGCAGCCCGCCTCAAGAAGCGCCTGTCTGGCACAGGCTTCGTGACCACGCCGCCGCCGGCAGCAGCGTCGCCTACGCCGTCGCCCGGGCGCCTCACGACCGTGTCGGAGAGCGCGAAGACGTCGGACGATGCCATCTCGACCACGCCAGTCAGCAAGCTGTCGTTCGACGTGGGCTCGAGCGAGTACAGCGGCAGCAGCATCGGCGGCGGCAGCAGCATCGGCGGCGGCAGTTCCAGCAGCAGTGCCAACGTCAGCCCCAATATGTCCCCGTGCGTCCTGTGCGGACGTTTGGCTCACTGGGCGCTGCGGCTGACGCTGGCGCGCGTTCCCAGGGTGAGCAAGCCGCGCCGCCTGTCTGTCGTCACGGCATTCAACATGCTCCGCGGCAAGCGGAAAGACAAGGAGGGCTCGCTCAGCCCGAGCGGCAGCCACAGCAACGTCAACGAGGTCGTGGCCAAGCCGCGCGCGCTCAAGTTCACCTGGTCGAGCTCGACAACGTCGACCAAGACTGCGGCCGAGATCGGCGAGCTGGTGTGCTCTCGCGCGCTGCGCACGCTCGACCCCCGCAATATGCTGACGTTTTGTCCTCTCGCAGATAGTGCAGACGTGCCGCGAGCTGCGCGCGTCGTGCGAGTTGCTCGTGCCGTTCACTTACCGCGTGTGCTCGGTTGACTGCCAGCTCGAGGTCGAGATCTGCGTCCTCCCGCGCATGCAGAAGATGCACGGCCTGCGCATCAAGCGCACGGGCGGCCGCTCGCACGCGTATAAGGCCTTCACCGAGCAGTTCCTCGGCCGGCTCAAGCTCTGAGCGCCGCCCGCGGGCGGCACCATCTACACAACTTCGATTGTCTTCAAGTTTTCGTCGGTTGCCCGTCTGCACCTTCACCTGCATCACCCAGGCGTCGCGCGAACTCATCTGATCGACAAATGTACGCGCCAAACAATTTTGGTTTCTTGCTTTCCCTGTGTCTCCGCTTGCTCGCACCAGTTCGTCTCCCAAAACAATAATGGCAGCAGTTGCACTCAAACAAGTGGGGCTCAACCAGTGGGAACAAATAACAAGAAGGAACTCATGGGTGATGCGCGGCCCGTCCTGCGCCCGAGAACCACTCCCAGACGCCGTGCGTGGTCGAGGCGGCCGCGTTATCCTCCTAGCGCGCACACACGGCGTCAGCGAAAGGCTCGGCGCCGTCGCCGCCGCGCACCTGGATGGACAGGTAAACGTCCATGAAGAGCGTGCGCAGGGCACGCAGCCGCTCGCGCCGGCGCACCAGCTTGGCCTCGCGCGTGCTCGGCTCCTGCGCCTTGAACGTGCGTAATGTGTCTGCAGGCCGCGCGCGCGCGCGCGCGGCCTCGCGCGCGTCAGGCACCAGCCGCTTGCGAATGCACCAGCGTACCCAGTGGCACGTCTGAGCAGCACTCGCAGGTGCTGATGGTGCGCGCCAGCGCTGCCTGCGACGCTCGCTTAAGCGCCCCGCCGGCAAACCAACGCACGACGCACGTGTTTGCTCAGCCCGGCGCTGCCCGCGACGCTGCTGCCCGTCTGCCCGTCAGTCGAGCCCGTGCCCGAGCGCTCGCGCGGCATGATCAGGCTCCCGTCGACCAGCGTGAAGCTCGAGACGCGCGCGAGTGCTGCACTTGTTGTCAGCAACCCGACACAGTGATCGATCCGCGCGGGACGCACGTGCTGGCTCTGCCGTGCGCAGCGGTGACGACGGCACGCTGCTGCTCTTGCCCGGGGCGGCCGCGCTCCCCAGAGCGGCAGTCTCGTCGGCGTCGGTTGTCGCAGGCGTGCTGCTTGTCGCTGTCGTGGCCGCCGACGTCGCACCCCAGAACAGCGTCGACATGGCCGAGACGCCGCGCGAGCCGTTGCTGGCCATCTGCCGCGGCGAGCTCGGGCCGGCGCTCTTGGACTTGGCGAGCGGCCAGAACGAGCGGCTGTTTGATTCCACAACCTCGTTGCCGCCGTTGACGATCGACGGCGAGGCGACCGCGTCGAGCGAGCCGATAACCTGCCACGAGTTCTGCGGCGCGCCCGGGTCAAGCTCGTCGGCCTCGGCTTTGGCGTCGCGCAGCTGCTCCGACAGCTGTGTGGCCAGTGCCCGGTCAGTCGTACGCAGAGAGAGAATCAGCAAACCGCGCGAACCTCCTGCTCGGACGATTTGCGCATCGCCGGTGGCTCGACATTGCCCGGCGCGGGTGTGCTGGCCTGCGACTGCGGCGCCGAGGAAGGGCGCGGCGGCAGCGCCGGCGCGTCATCGCCGACCACGAAGCCGCGCGACACTTTGTGCTCCGGCTTGGGCGGCGACCCGATGGCCGGCGCGAGCCACCGCTGCAGGCCGTTCCAGTGCAGCCTCCAACGCCACACCGTCATCAGCGCCAGCTGAACGTGCGCGGCAGGTGCGCGCACCAGCCGCTTGCTTCAGTCGAGACCGTCTCGGGTGCGACCTCGAGCCCGACGTCGGCAACGTCGATGATGTCCGAGTCGCTCTTGCGGTGCGCGCGCCGACGTCGTTGCGCGTCGTCGGCATCGTCGCCCTGGTCGATGCTGTATTCGGCGGCAGTCCCGCGGAGCGGCATCCCGCTCGATGAGGCCAGCGATGGCATCGGCCCGCGCGGCATCTCGTTGCTCACGACCGAGCCTAGGGCGCGGGTGACCGGGGTCAGCACGCGCATGGGTCTTACGTGCCGTGCACGCACCGGCCACGTCCATCGCAAAAACCTCGGCGCTGGTCGACTTGCGCGTGGTCGACAGCAGGTCGATCGAGTCGTCGTTGCCCATGCTATTGTTGCTCATCAGCTCGTCCAGCTCGTGCGAGCCCGACTGCGCCGAGGCGAACATGGGCGGGATGAGTGTCGACGACGGCTCGAGCTGCATCGGCGTGTCTACGTCAGCGCCGACGGTGATCGTGGGCGACTTGGGCGTCGGCGCATGCTGCGCCCTCGCCTCTTCGTGCAGGCAAAACTCGTCCGCCTCGAGGAAGCGGAGCATGTAGAAGCAGAACTGGAAGACCTCCTCGCCGCGACTCATGCGGTCGACGAGCAGGTGGCTGCGCGCTGGTATGTCAGGGGCCGAGCACGGCCTTGCGCACGCTCGCGTGCCTGAACAGCATCCAGTCGTAGGCCACCGTCAGGTAGAGCAACTCGGCCGGCGACAGCGACCAGTGCGCCTCATCGTCCGCCCAGGCCGAGATGCGCAGCAGCGACACAAACAGCGGCGTGCGGTCCCAGCCTGGCGCGGCGTCATCAGGTCCTATACCGCGACCGGCACCAAGGGGCGCCTCGCACCCGAGATGCAGTGCACGAGCACGCCCGGTTGCAGGCCGTCGTGGGCGTCGCTCGCCGGCTGCTCGAGCGCGCGCAGGATCAGGCGGAGGTAGTTTTGCGTCATGCTCACTGCGGCGCGCGGCATTGTCAGGGACGCACGCATGAACACGGGCGTGCTCACCGAGGTCCCACGTGCGGTAGTCGCTCCACGCGACGTCGTGCAGAGTGATCTCGCCCGGCACGCGCAACTGGGCGTTGACGATCGGCAGCGACCAGTCGTAGCGCAGCTTGCGCGCTGAGCGCACACGTGAGACCCGGCCGCGATCGGTGTGAGCGCGCGCGCACCGCAGTGCTTGTTGTCGCGAAACTCCTTGAAAAACTCGCAGCCTGCACGCAGATGAGCGGCTGACGCGACCGCACGCGCAGCGCACAGACGACACCACACCGGGGTACGGCACGGCGACGATCTCGAGCCCGGCGCCGATGTACCGGTCGAACGAGTCGGCCTTCTCGGACGAGCACACACTTAGGCCGTATCTGCGCGACGGCAACGTGAGCACGACGCGCAAGGCAAGGGCCGGACCCACTTGATCTTGCGGTTCTCGACCATGAGGTCGTAGATGTACTTGACGCGGAGCTGGCCGAGCAGCGCAATGTCTTGCCCGCGCAGGCGGTCGGCGTTCCACTCCTTGGCCTTCTCGGCCGGCGCCGGCGGCACTGCGGCCATTCCTGTCGTGGCGGGTGCGGGCAGTGGGGCGGCCGCCACGGTCTGCGTGGGCGTTTGGGGCGCGGTCGCGGCCGCGGGCGTGACGGGCGCGGTTGCGGGCGCCGACTGCTTGCGCTCCTCACTGCCGCGGCGCAGTGTGAGTGTCACAACAAGGGCAAAGCACGGCGCACGCACGTCTGACCGTAGAAGAGCGTCTTGGCCTGGGCGTGCGCGAGGTTGAGGAAAGCCTGCGGTACGCGCGCTTCAGCGAGGGAGGCACGGCACGGCGCGCGCGCCTCGGCCTCATGCGCGAGGGTCGACGAGCGGCAGACGTTTCGGTTGCGCACGAGCAGCACGGGCACGACGAAGCGCGAGCGCACGCGCGCAAAGCGGCACGCGTCAAACTGTGCCTTGAGTGCGGCTGTGTTGTTGAGCGCCTCGTCTGCATTCTTTGTCGTGAGCGCGCGTGACAGGCAGCCGATGAGCAGGCTGCGCACCGTCGTCGTCGTCGTCGTCGTCGTCGTCGTCGATCTGGAGGCGGGGGCGGCGCGTGTCACGGACCGCGCGACGTCGACGAGGAGCGGCGGCCGCACCGCGAACGAGGCGCGCGGCGGCGCGATGTCGGCGGCGGAGCGGTCCGGGTGGCTGACGAGGAGCGTGCGCGCGTCGTCGACGGCGAAGCTGCGCTCGTGGCCGCTGTCGTGCGTCCCGTGCTGCTGGCGACGACGAGGCAGCGGCGCCTCGAGCACGAGCAGCTCGGCCGGGTACGTCGCGCACAGCTCACCGTGGCGGTTGGGCACCTTGCCGACGCGGTAGTCGCGGCGGAGCAGCGCCTCGGCCCTCGCGAGCGCGCGCTGCGTCTGCGCCACGTCAGGCGGGCGGAAGAAGACAGCACGCCGCACCTCGCCCTCGTGCCGCCGGCCCAGCGCGTCCGCCGTGCGCAGGAAGAAGCCGAGCAGGTGCCTGACGTGCGCGCGCGCCTCGTCGCCCTCGTCGCCCATCCCGCTTCGTGTGCTGCGTGCGGCCGCGGTGGCGTGAGCGACGACGCACCGCACACGACGCGCGCGCACACAAAAGGAGAGGAAGCCCGCCGCCCACGTCACCGCGCCTTTGTGCGGCCACGAGGGACGACCAACGAGCGGCCACGAGGGACGAGCGGCAACGAGGGACGAGCGAGAGGGACGAGCGAGAGCGACGACCAACGAGCGTCAGCGGCAGCGGTGACAGCAGTCACGGCACGTGATCAGCGTCTGCTGCGCTTCGGCGGCCGTGTGGCGGCCGTGTCGTGGGCGTCGTTGGCGGCGGCGTCGGCGGATGCACGGCGGGCGCGTGAGGAGGCAGAGGAGGAGGGCGCGTACTTGGCCTCGAGCGATGCGACGAGCGAGTCGAGCCGCGTCGCGCTGCGCTGCTGGATGAGCGCCGTGAGCGACGCGTCGGTCTTGACGTCGACCTGGAGCCGCGCGCAGCGGGAGTAAGAGGCGCGAAGCGGCGCGGCGATGGCAGGCGGCGGCACCTCAACCGCCATCTCGGCTGCCTCGGCCGCCTCGCGCTGCGCCTTGCGCTGCCGTGCCGCGCGCTTGGCCTTGGACTGCGGCACGTCACGATCAGTCGACGTCGACGAGCGCGCTGGAGCCGCACGCGCCTCGTGGGTGAACGCACGGAAGGCCGGCAGCTCGCCGCGCTCGATCAGTGGCGTGAGCATCGCGCGGAAGCGGTCTTCCTGGGGCGTGCGCGTCTTCGTCGTGAGACGCACCGCCACACGTGCGATCTGGCGCCACCTGGTCGGCCGCGGCAAAGTAGACGTGCTCGAGCATGTACGCGACGTCGCCCTTGCCGGCCACGTACGCGCGCTTGACGTCCTCCAGCTCCTCGGCCGAGCCTGGCGCGGCCCGATCAGCGCCCAGCTAAGCGCGCCACGCTGCTGCCGCGTCACACGCCCTTGTACTCGCGCTCGAAAGAGGCGATCGCCGCCTCGGTCACGGGCGGGAAGAGCTCGCGCCAGTACGCGTCCCAGTCGCGGTCACTGCACGCGCGTTCATTACGGTCGTGCGCGTGACGCCGAAGCGGCGCACCTCGACGCGCCCAGCTCGTCCGCCTCAATCGAGCCCGTCTGGTCGTAGATGTCGCGCAGGCTGCGTGCATCGCGCGGCGTTGGCCATCGTCGTCGGCGGCGGCTGCACTCGCGCACACGGCGCACCGCTTGTCGCTGAGCACGCGGTAGGCGTGGCCGAGCTGCTGGAAGCGTGCGGTCGCGTCGGCGCGATGCGCCTCGTCCGTGACCTGTGCGCGTCGCCCGTCAAGCCGCCCGTCCGTCCATCCGCCCGCCGTGCAGCGATCGCGCCTTGTCCGGGTGGAAGCTCACGGCGCACTTGTAGTACGCCTTCTTGATCTCATCGGGCGTGGCCGTGCGCGCCACGCCGAGCAGCGCGTAGTAATCGTCCTCGTGCGACATCAGCCCGCGATCAAAAAGTGACCATACGTCCACGAGGCGCGACACACGGACACGGGGCAAGGGGCAGAGGGCAGCGCAACGAAACAAGACCGGGGCAAGCACACTTAGCATGGAGAAGGGCGGAGGCTGACGCGCTCGACAGGCCCCTGCGTGATCAGCGCTTGAGGTCGGCCATCTCGACGTCCTTGGCCTCGGCGCTGGCAGGGCGCGCAGGGCCCAGGCTCGCGCCACCCACGGCCAGCTGCCCGCCCAGGAAGTAGTCAAACGCCTCGGACTGCTCGCGCGTCGAGCCCGACGCGAGCACCTCGGCCTCACGCGTGGCGCGCCGCTCGAGGCAGTAGCGCGCGAGCACGTGCGTGACGATGAAGAGCGCGTAGGCGGCCACGGCGGCCCAGATGAAGTAGTACCCCGTCACCGTCGGCTCGCGGCTCTGCACGGCGATGATGAGCATCGCCAGCCCGGCCGACTCGGCGATGTGGCTAAAGTCCTTGCGGAACGGCCGGAAGACGTCGAGCGTGAGCAGGAGCGCGCAGAAGAGCACGGCCAGGAGCGTGTTTTGCAGGTCGACGCGGAACGAGCCCAGGAAGACAACGAGCACGAGCACGCCTACCTTGCGCAGCTCAAGCAGCACCCACATCCACGGCAGCGTCGCCACGTACGGCTGCAGGATCACGCCAAAGATCGCCACCGTGCGGTCCGAGTCACTCGGGCACGCCTTGAAGTTGCCGGCCTTGCCAACCTCTTGCGCGGCCGTCGCGGCGGCGGTCGTGCCCGGAGCAGCGGCGGTGGCGTCCGTGCTGCTGGCGGTCGTGGTCGAGGCGCGCCGGGCAGACTGCGGCGGGAACCATGTCAACGCAAAGACGTCCCGTCCGCCGGCCGCATCGGTCGATGTCCCGTCCGCCTGTGCGCCCTTGCTGTTGATGTAGTCGGCGCGGCGGTGCCGCAGCGCGATGTAGTAGAGCGCGAACGGCAGGGGCAGGTAGAGCGCGCAGATGACGGCGGCGATGGCCAGGTGCGCGCGGTAGAGCGGGTCGTTGCTGTAGATGGACGGGTCGGCGGCGACGACGCGCACGTCGGGCGCCGAGCCCGGCAGGGCGATCAGGTTGAAGACGGTGAAGACGACCTTGAGCACGGGCAGGTAGCAGAACAACATCACGTTGAGCGCCGCCTTGGCCGCGCGGTACTGCATCGGCGACTCGTCCACAATGGCCTCGAAGATGGACCTGCGCGCGCTCGCCGTCAGCACACGCACACACGCACGTCCACGCGTGCCCGCGCACAACGCACCAGCCCTGCACGCGCTCGGGCAGCGCCGAAACGATGCGCTGGAGCAGGTCCGTCTTGCCGTCGCCGCAGAGGCGCAGGAGGAGCGAGAGGAGCACGAGGAAACCGACCATGCCGAGCATCACGACCGGCTGGGCCATCTTGAGCCAGAACCAGACGTAGAACGGGGGCAGGTCCGGGTTGAGCTCGAGCAGCGTGCCCGGGCACTGGTTGAAGCTGACCTCGAGGTTGATCCCGTTGAGCCAGCTGATGCTGCTGCCCTCACTCGACGTGCCCGTGGTGTACACCGAGACGAGCACGCCGAGGGTCTGGAGCACGAAGATGACCGTGCCGACCGCGCCCGACTGGGTGATGCCCGGCGCGCAGTAGTAGAGCCACATGGTGTAACAGAACATGGCCAGGTAGAGCAGGATCATGATCGGCGCAACGGTGCCCGGGGCGCAGTAGCGGCAGTCGCCGTCCCACATGTAGTAGCCGTTGGCGCGGTCGCACTCGCCGCACAGCACGGACGTGTTGACGTGGTTCGCCTTGCACCGGTTGGCCGAGGACGCGCCGAGCTCAGCGGCGATCGCGCCACCGCTGCACCAGTCAAACGGGCACTGCGTCACGACGACGTCGCTGCCCTCGGCGCCAAACGCGACCCAGAAGCCCGGCTGCGCCAGAGGCTCGCCCGTCGCCGTGCCGCAGACGAGGCCGCTCACGCACGCGCTGCACTGGCTCGCGCCGACCGTGGCCGAGAAGCCTGTGGTACACGTGGCGCAGAACGTGCCGTCGCTCGAGGCTGTGCCGACGGGGCAGGGCACGCACGCGGTCTGGTTGGTGCTTGGCTGCGAGCCCGGGTTGCAGCGGCGGCACGTGATCGCGTCGGACGTGTAGAAGCCGGCGCTGCACGGGGTGCACTGGAACTGGCCGGCGACGGCGGTCGTGCCGGGCCCGCAGGGGATGCACGTCGCGCCGATGCCGTCGGGCACGCTGCCGTCAGGGCACTGGCCGCAGCTTACGTTGTCGACTGTGAACGTGCCAGCGATGCACGCGGTGCAGGCGCCGTCGCCGGCCTGCGCGACCTTGCCGATCTCGCAGCGCTGGCACACGTTGTTGACGGGCACGTAGCCGGCGTCGCAGCTGTAGCACGCGATGCTGTCGTTGGTAAAGCGGTTGGCGGCGCAGCGCTGGCAGCGGGCGAGGTTGGGCGCGACGATGAACCCCTCCTCGCACGGATCGCACTGGCTAAAGTCGGGGCTGGGCACGGTGCCGGCGGGGCACTGCTCGCAGGTGTCGCCACCGGCGGTGATCTGGCCCGCAGCGCACGCCTGGCAGCGCGAGTCGCCCGGCGCAGCGACGCTGCCGGCGGGGCAGGCAGCGCAGGCAGCCCCGACCTGGTCTGGCACCTGGCCGGCGGGGCAGGCCGCGCACGAGATGCCGTCGGCCGTGTAGAGCCCGCTCGAGCACGCCTGGCACTGCGCGACGCCGGGCACGCCGATGAGGCCCGCGAGGCACGTGGTGCAGTTGGAGCGGAACGCGTTGGGCACGGTGCCGGCGGGGCACTGCTCGCAGGTGACGCCGTCGCGCGTGTACGTGCCGAGGCCGCACTGGATGCACACCGGCGCGCCCGACGACGCGACATATCCGTCCGGGCAGGGCGTGCAGCCCGAGCCAAGCTGGTTAGGCACGAAGCCGTCGAGGCAGCTCTGGCAGGTCTGCTGGTCGGGCGTGTACTGGCCCGAGCCGCAGCGGGCGCACTGCTGCGCGCCGGGTGTGGCGTAGGTGCCCTCGGTGCAGTTGTTGCAGCCGGTCTGGAGGCCGTTGGGCACGCTGCCGCCGGGGCACTGGCTGCAGGTGCTCGCGCTGCTGGCGTACGTGCCGGGGCTGCACTGCGAGCAGCGCGTGTCGCCCGAGGTCGCGACGGCGCCGGGTGGGCACGCGTCGCAGCCCGAGCCGAGCTGGTTGGGTACGAAGCCGTCGGCACAGGCGGTGCAGGTCTTGCGGTCGGGCGTGTACTGGCCCGAGCCGCACGAGGCACACAAGGCCATGTTGGGCTGCGCATAGGTGCCGTCGGTGCAGTTGGTGCAGGCCGAGCGGAAGGCGTTGGGCACGGTGCCGGCGGGGCAGGTGACGCAGGTGACGCGGTCGGCCGTGTAGAGCCCGCTCGAGCACTGCGAGCACGTCGTCTGGCCGGCGAGGGCTACCGAGCCGTCCGGGCACGGGACGCAGCCCGAGCCGAGCACGTTGGGGACCTCGCCCGCGCTGCACTGCTGGCAGACCTTGCGGTCGGCCGTGTACTGCCCGGTGCCGCACGAGGCGCACGAGGCCG
>CALSCO010002487.1:0-10300 GCA_943704415.1 Parvularia atlantis | reverse complement strand
TGTCGCGCCGGCGCGCTGTTGACCTGGATCGCGGGCGGCTCAACCGGCTGCGCGGCCGGCAGCATCGGCTCGGGCTCGGGCTCGGCGGGCGCAGGCGCGTCTGAGGATTAACCACGTCTCTGTCTCGCCCTCTCGCCGCCGCTCAGCAATGATCATCCTCACGCACTCGTTCACACATGCACAGGCGCGCTGTCCTCACGGTCGTGCTTGGCCGTCGCGCGCCGCTCGGCCTCGTCGGCCAGCACAAGGTCGAGCGCGGCGTCGTGCGCCTTGCGCCGCTGCGCCGTCGGCCCGCCGCTCGCTGCAGCGCTGTCGTGGTACGACGCCGTGTGCACGCGGTCCGTGTCCATCGCCGTAGCGCCCTCGTCACTGCCGCCAGCGCCGCGCCACGCCCGCTCGGCTGCCTCGCGCTCCTGCGCCACGAGCTGCGCCGACTGGTAGAAGAGGATATAGACGCTCTCAGAGTTGCTGCCCAGGTCGGACGTCGACCCGTAGAACATGTGCAAGCTGCGCTCGTCAATCGCCTCGACCTGGTCGTCGTCGTACACGAGCCAACGCCGCCCGCTCTTGACGATGGCGACGTAGTGGCCCTGGGCAGCGCGATGTGGGAAAAGGACGCAGTGCTGCAGGCCACGCACCTGATTTGGCCCGCTGCCGATGTGGATCACCATCGCAAACAGCTCGTACACGCGGTCACGGTCCTCGCAGTCGTCCGACTGCCGCGGCGGGACGGTCAGCGCCCCTCGCGCGGCGCGGCGCGGCCGGGCGCACACCGTGTTGAACAGCCGCAGCTCGAGCGGGAACACGACGCGGTACGACAGTTTGCGGTAGCCCGTGTCGGTAAACTTGAATCGCTTCAGCTGCAGCGCGAGTACGTTCGGCAGGCGCTTAATCTTCATGCTGCACAGGTGTGTGGAGGCGTGTCATCTGCGCCGTTGTGACCGCAGACGCGCGCGCACCGCTTCTCGGCCTCCTGCAGGCTCGAGCACACATCGCAGAAGAACTTGTCCTTGTGGCAGAGCATCTCGGACGACGAAAAGTTCTTGAGGCACCCGGTCACGGACGTGTTCTGCTCGATATCGACCGAGAGGTCGAAGAAGGCCTCGTCGCGGTTGGTCACCTGCGATGCGTCAACCGCACGGTTTTGCGCGCCGTATGACACGCGTGCGGTACCGTCTCGCAGCACAGACACTTGGTCTCGTTCGTGAGCGAGCCCTCAAACAGCTCGTGCACCCAGGTCGCCGGCGGCTTGGGTCCGGTTTGCGCCTCGCATATCTCGTCGCCGGCCGTGGCCGCGTCGGCGCTGGGCTCGCGGCCGAGGCGCTTGCTCAGCAGCTTCTTCTCCTTGACGAGCGTCTCGGCGATGTCGTTGAGGAGGTAGTTGAGGAACTCGTGCGCGTCCTGTTGAATGTAGCCGCGGAAAGCCTCTGCGCGCATGGCACGCGGTTGACGCCGCGCTGCGCCCGCCGATGCAGCGCACCATTCTCACGCCGCAGCTCGGCGATGAACTTGCGCGGCGCAAACGTGCCCGTGCGCTTCTTCTGCTGCGCTATCTTGTTGAACAGCTCGGCGAGCGACGTAAGCAGCGTCTCCTGCCGCGCGCGCGCGCGTCGCGTCACCCCACCGCGCCCGCAGCCGCGTCGCACGGCGCGCCTCGCTCGGGTTGACCGACGCGAACGCCGCGACCCGCCGCCGGAACGGCTTGCAGAAGTAGAGCGACTGCAGCACGGCGTTGCAGTAGCATGTGTTGCCGAACTGACGCGCGCGCGTTCAGCGAGCGCGTGCGTGCGGCCTGGCGCGCAGCACACGTTCTCCAGTCCGTAGTAGCGCTCGTCATCGTCATCGGTCACGTCGGCCAGCGAGTTGCGCGACGCCCCCGCGCCCTGCGCGCCCCCCCGCGCGCGCGCGCGCGCCGTGTGAGGACGCTGCCCGCTCCGTCCTGGACGCGCACCATGGTGACGTGACGTAATCTGACGTCACCCGGATGCCGGCCGACGTTGTGCGTCGCGCACGTGGCGCTCACCGCTGCACCGTGCTGATGCGGCACGTGTCGCAGGCACCCGCGCCGCCCGCGGCCGCGCCGCAGCAGGGCTCGTGGGGCTCGTGGCTGCAGACGGCCGCGCGCATGGCGTTCATGTACATGGTCTTCAACTACATGCTCGGTGCGCGGTGTGCCGCGTGCTGCACGTGGCAGCTGACGTGCGGCGGCGCGGCACAGGCGGCAAGAAGCCCATCACGGCGGCGCCCGACGCGGCCAGCGTGCAGCGCCCCTTGGCCAACATGCTCCGCTACGGCGAGCCGCTCAACCTGGCCGTGTACCTCGCGCCGACCGAGCACTTTGACGCGTACGACGACCCGGCCGCGCTGGTGTGGACCGCGCGCGGCCTGCGCTACGGCGACTGGGACGAGCACCGGACGCACCACCACGTCGTGCCGGTGACCGAGGTGCGTTTGTGCGGCTCGCGCTGAGGCTCGGAGCGCGCGGCTGAGCGGCGGCGCCCGCTGTCCGCAGGCCCTGCAGAACAACGGCAGCCTGTACCTGCACGCGTACCTGAGCAAGCCCGGGGTTGCGCTTGCCTCGGACGACGACGAAGACCGCAAGGGCGTGGTCTACGCGCGCCGGCGTGCGTGAGCCCGCATGCGCGCGCGCGCGCGCGTGTCATGCTCAACTACGCACAGTGCTCACGCGGTACATGCCGCGGCGCAAGGCCAAGCAGCTCAAGAAGCTGGTCGAGCTGCCCAGCGCCAGCGTGCGAGGCGCCACCGTGCGTACACTGCCGTGACGGCGGCTCACATCGCTCGTGGTGGCAGGACGCCACGCCCGTGGCCGAGGAGAGGCCGGTAGAGGACGCGTGGATCAGTTACTGGCACCCAAACGTGTCGCTCAACATCGTCACCGACGCGACAACGTACCCGGCCGGCGGCATGCCCGAGCAGATCTCTAAGTGTACGCGCCCGTGCCCGCCAGGCGCGACGCATGGCGGCCGACCCGCGCGGCGCACGCAGTCCTGCGCTTCGACGCTGACAGCGGCAACTACTTCCCGCACTTTTACGTTAACGACTTTTGGCTGCTGAAGGAGGACTACTTCGCTGTAAACGCGACGCTGAGGTGCTTCGGGCGTGGTCGCTGCGCGTCGCGCGCCTGACACTGCGGTGCAGCACGCTCGACTTGTACATCGAGTTTGCGCCGATTGCGCTGTGGAAGTGGCAGATGTACGAGCAGATGGAGCAGTCGTTCCAGATACAGGCCGCGTTCGGCACAAGCGACTCGGACACGGACGAGATCCGCGTGCGTGGCCACCAAGCGCGAGGCGCGCTACGTTGTGCGCTGACTCGACACCGCCGCACAGCACATGCTGCTCCACACCAACCCGTGGTTCCTGGGCCTCACCATGGCCGTGTCGCTGCTGCACACGCTTTTTGACTTTCTCGCGTTCAAGAACGGTGCGCGCACTGCGCCGTGCCGTCGGGGGCCCCTGACCGGCGTGTGGGGCGCGCACAGACATCCAGTTCTGGCAGCAGCGCAAGTCGATGGAGGGCCTCTCCATCCGCACAATCTTCGTCAACATCTTCTTCCAGGTGCACGCACCGTGCCGCGGGCGGTCGTGCCTGACGCGCCGCTGCCCGCACTAGGCCGTCATCTTCCTGTACCTGCTCGACAACGACACGTCACTCATGATCCTGCTGTCGTCCGGCGTGGGCCTGCTGATCGAGGTTTGGAAGACGACCAAAGCGGTCAACTTCAAGGTGCGCACGCGCACACCGCACCGCACCGCGCGTGGCGTGTGACACGCACCCGCGCAGCTCGACCGCACGGGCGTCGTGCCCATGGTCACGTTCACCGAGAAGAGCTCGTACACGTCCAAGACAAAGGCGCACGACGAGGAAGCCTTCCGGCTGCTGTCGATGGCCGTCTTCCCGCTCTTTGCCGCGTACTGCGTCTACTCGCTCCTGTACGAGTCGCACAAGAGCTGGTACTCGTTCGTGCTCAACACGCTCGTGGGCTTTGTGTACCTTTTCGGTGCGTGCGCGATGTGGCGCGCATGTGCGTCGGCTCACGCGCACGGCAGGCTTCATCATGATGACCCCGCAGCTGTGGATCAACTACAAGCTCAAGTCGGTCGCGCACATGCCGTGGAAGACGTTCATGTACAAGGTGCGCTCGGGCGTGCGCGCGCAGGCGAGGCTGATGCCGTCGGGAACGCAGGCGCTCAACACGTTCATCGACGAGTGCGTGCGCGCGCGTGCCTCTGTGGGGCCGTGCGCTTGGCTGACGCGAGCACGCGCAGCATGTTTGCGTTCATCATCCGCATGCCCACGATGCACCGCCTGGCGTGCTTCCGCGACGGTGCGCTCGCGGCACCTGGCGCGGTGGTTGCTGCTGCTGACTGCGCTGCGCCGCGCGACCGCCAGACGTCATCTTCTTCATCTACCTGTACCAGCGGTGTGCTTCGCTCGTGTGGCAGCGGTGGCTCGCGTGCGATGGCTGAGACGCGGGCGCGCGCGCGGCGCAGCTGGATTTACCCGATCGACAACAAGCGCGTGAACGAGTTTGGTCAAGTGGGTGAGGGCGGTGGCGAGGAGCCGGCGGTCGAGGCCGCGGCCGAGGGCGAGCAGGCAGTCGAAACCGCCGCCGCAGCAGCGACCGAGGGCGAGAGCAAGAAGACGCAGTGAGGATGATGGTTGCATGTGTGAACGAGTGCGGATGAGCGAGAGCAGAAACCCGGCAAGTCGATCATCATCACACTTCGATTGAACCCGGAGCGGGATGGCGACGCTCTCGGGCCTGCCGCCGGGCGTGCTCGGCAAAGTGCTGGGCGAGCGCGTGGTGCTGCACGACCGCTTCGTGAGCGTCAAGTCCAAGGTGCGCGTGTGCGGCAGCCGTCAGGCGGGGCAGGGCGAGGCGTGGAGCAGCAGGCAGCACGCAGCGCCGCGTCTCGTGTTTGTTTTGGTTCATGAGCTGACGGCAACGGGGACGCGACGCGAGCAGAAGGGCGAGGTTGAGGATGCGGTGCTGCTGCGGACCGACCACCAGATCCTCCTGCTCACGCCCAAGGGCCGCGTCCTGGCCGAGTTCCACCTGCTCGACGTGAAGCGGATTGAGAGCCGCGCGCCCGACGTGCGTCGCGTCGCCCGCGCGCGCGCCGCGGGGCCCACGGCCGGCTCACGACGCACGGACGGCGCGGCAGGAGATGACGCTCACGCTCGACAAGCGCGATCCGCTGACGCTGCGCACGCCGCACTGCGACGAGCTGATCGCGCACATCCGCGTCGGCTTTGCGCGCGACTTTCCGCACGTGCGCGAGGTGCTGCTGCTGCCGTTTGTCGCCGTCGTCACGACCGCTCACGAGCGCTCACGAGCCGCCCGCCGCCGCCCCAGGACGCCGCCATCCAGCTCGCGCTCACGCCACCCGCGCGTGTCGACGGCGCCGCCAGCTTCTTCCCCGAGTTCGACTTCAAGGCCGTGCCCGTCGGGCCGTGCGATGGCTTCTCGCGCACGTACAAGTCGCTGTGCGTGTACCACGGCCTGCCCATCCGCGACGACATCGTGTGGTGCGCGGCGCGGTGGCAGCGCGCGGGACGTGCAGCGCTGAGCGGCGCGCAGGGACATGGACAACATCGTCCACCCCAAGGGCGTGCGCGAGTTCAACTTTGCCGAGCTGGACGACATCGAAAACAGCAAAGACGTGGTGCCGCTGCTTGGCGCGCTCGAGAGCAACAGGGTACGCCGCCGCTCCGTGCTCCGAGGGCCATGCCGCGCTCACCGTGCGCCCGCCCGCCGCAGTGGTTCACGTCGCTGCAGGTCAAGGACATCAAGCTCAGCCCCGACGGCCTCACGGCGCTGGCCAGCCTCGTGCGCTCATCCCGCGAGCCTGCAACCCGCGCGCGCTGACGTGCACGCAGATGCGCGGCAACACCATGATCGAGCGCCTCGAGCTGAGCAACATCGGCGGCGCGACCGACAAATTCTTCGTCAGCCTGGGCGACGCCCTCGCGCGCAACACGGGCTCGGCGCTGCTCCACCTCAGCCTGCCCGACAACGCGTGCGCGCCGCAGGACCGGCGGCGACACCTGTGTGGCTCACGCGTGCCGCAGCATCAAGGACGAGGGCTTTGGCGGGCTGGCCACGGCCATCCAGACCTTCAAGGCGGGCCTCGTCTCGCTCAACCTCGCCAACTGCAGCCTCGGCAAGAAGGTGCGGGCGGCGCGTGAGCGGTGAACGCCACTCACCGTGGCGTGGCGTGTCGCAGGCGGCGGTTGCGCTCGGCCAGGCGCTGCGCAAGAACCTCAACTACGTCAACTCCCTTGCCAGTGCGTCGGGCGGCGACGCGCGCGTGCGGCGGGCACCGCTCACGGGAATGCAGTGCTCGACCTGAGCAACAACCCGGGGCTTGGACCCGAGGGCGTCGGCGCCGTCGCCGACTTTCTCGCGCAGCCCAACAACGTCAAGCGCCTGCTACTCGGCAATACGAACGCGAACATCGAGGGTGCGACCGTGGCGTGCCTCTCACCGCGATGCTTACGCACTGCGCGCGCGCACAGCGCTCTTCGCCCCGCTCGCGCGCGGCTGCACACAGACACTCGCGCACCTGGACTTGTCCAACAACAAGTTTGCGAAGAAGCCGAGTGTGTCGCAGGCCTCGTTTGACCAGCTTGTGTCGTCGGTCGTGTCGCTCAAGCACCTGGACTTGTGCGGCACCAAGGTGCCGACGACGTACCTCGAGTCGCTCCTGTCGCGCGTGGCCGGCAACGGTGCGCATCGACCGCCCGTGCGCGCTACGCGGCGGCTGAGCCGCGCGCGCCCAGCCTTCGTCAACGAGCTCGTGCTGCGTCTCTGCGACAACGACTTCTCGGCCCTGTCTGGTTCGGTCTTCCAGCGCTACCTGGCCAAGTCGAGTAACATTATCGAGCTCGACGTGTCCGACAACGACCTCATGGGCGACGACGGCATCCTCCAGACGCTCAAGGGCCTCAAGGCACGCACGACGCGCACGTTCAGCTTACGCCGCTCACACCACGGCGCGAGCAGAACAGCGCCGTGCAGCGCCTGCTCATCGAGCGCATGTTCAAGACGCGGACCAAGCTGCGCGATCACGTTGTGCTGGTGCGCATGGAGCGGGCGGGACGGCGCCTGTGACCTGACCTTTCGCCGCGCCGCGCACGCGCAGGAGCTGGCCAGCCTGCTCAACTCGGACCGCGTCAAGCTGACGATGCTCTCGCTTGCCAACTGCGGCCTCAAGGGCGACATCATCGAGGTACTCGACGCGATCGGCTCCAACGAGAACCTGATCAAGCTCGACGTCTCGGGCAACCTGATGGGCGACAAGGGCGCGTTTGCGCTGTCCAAGGGTACGCGTCTGCGCTCTGCGCTCTGCGGCTCATGATAGAGTGGCGATGCAGCGCTGCAGAAGAACAAGACTTTGCGCAAGCTCGTCTGGGACAACAACGGCACGACCATTGCCGGCTACTCGGCGTTTGTGATCGCCATGTCGCGCAACCGCACGCTGCAGCAGATGCCGCCCCCGCTGAACGACCTGCTGGCGTCGCTCAAGGGTGCGCGGCGACAGCAGTGCGCGCTCGGTGGCTGCTGACCGCGGCGAGGGGCGGCGGGCAGTGGCCGAGGCGCGCACGCGTGCGTTCATGAGCCGCATGGACGAGATCCTCGTGGCCAATCAGCGGCCCGAGCGGCTCGACGGCAGCGCAGCCGTCGATACGAGCCAGGGCCAGGTGCTCAACGCAACGCAGCAGGACGGTGCGCGCGGCCCGCACACTATACGAGCACGCCTCATGCTATTGGGGCGCAGCTCTCGACCGCCTGACGGTGCAGGTCAAGCGGCTGCAGGCCAACCTGCCGGACGAGGTGCGCAAGACGGCCGACGCGCAGCAGCTGAAGGATGAGGTCGCCGTGCTTCTGTCTGACGTCGAGTCCAACAGGCACGTTGGGCGCTCGGGCGATGCGGAATCTGACACGGTGCGCGTGCGCAGGCAGCTGTCGGGCCTGCTGGCGTCGTCGATGGAGGGCCTGCAGGCGGTGCAGGACGGCAAGCTGACCGAGACGCTCGACGGCTTTGTGAGCCAGCTGCAGGCCGTCCTCGAGGCGCAGTTCGAGGTGCGCCGGCAGCGCGAGCTTGGCGTGCGCGCCGCTGCGTGACACCCGTGTCTGCAGAAAGCGTCGTCCGAGGCGGTTGACCTTGTGCGCAACACCCTGCGCCTGCCCGACGCGAAGATGAGCCAGCTGCGCATGTACCTCAAGGTGCGTGTGCGAGACAGCTGCGCCCCGCGTGGCTCACTGCGTGCTGCCGTGCAGGTCGGCGCGAACGACTTTGACCAGAAGTACCTCCACAAGGTGCTCGTACAGCAGGTCGCTGCTGAGATCGCGTTTGGCCGCGCTGCGTCAATGGCGTCGGTTGTGAGCATCGCCAACAACTTCGTCTACGAGCGGCTGCAGGAGCGCCTGGAGGGTGCGCGCGCGCCGGTGCTCGGTTGCCTGCTCACGTGCGACCGCAGACGCGCTCGAGCGGCTGCAGACGCTGAGCAAGGTCGAGGCGCCCGCGCCGGTGTCTGAGCCGGCGAGCGCGGTGTCGCCCTCTTCTGTGCAGACGCCCGCGCAGGCCGGCGCGCCCACGCCGACGACGGACGAGGTCGAGGACGAGACCGGTACGCCACCGGCGGCGCTGACGGCGGCGGCCCTGGCAGCCAGCAACAAGAAAAAGAACCGGCAGTCGCGACGTATCGACGCCGACGAGCTGGCCGCGCCGCAGCCGACGACAGCGCCGCCCAAGCCGCCCGCCTCGGCCGTGCCTGCAGCGTCGCTGGACGCTGCTGCGATGCACGACATGGCGGCCTCGAACGACTCGATCGGCACGGCGCCGGCCACGCTCACGCACATGACCAAGGCGCGCCCAGTGCAGGCCAACAAGCGTCTGCCCTCGCGTCAGCCCCGGCCTTCGCGCGGGGCGTCCACCCGGCACAACACGGAAGAGAGCGAGTCTGAGCCGAGCGGCGAGCCGGCCGCCTCGCCCGTGCCCGCATCGCGTCCGGCCGCCGCCGCCGCCACCACTTCGGGCCCGCCACCACTCGCAGCACTCGAGCCGCCCGCGCCGCCCATGCGCTCGTCCGGCTCGATCGACCGCGGCAGTGGCGCGTCAACGCTTGAGCCATCGCCGCCGGCAGCGGCCATCAAGAAGTCGGGCTCGATCGACAAGGGCGTGGCCGGCGTTGCGGCAGGGCCGGTCGCTGCACCTGCGCCCGCGGCCGCGCCCGCTGTGCCCGCTGGCAAGCCGGCAGCCGCCGCTGCGGCAGTGCCCGTGCCCGCGCCTGAGCCCGAGGAGGACGCGCAGGTCGATCGCAAGAAGAGCGGCTTCTTTTCGAAGGTCTTTGGCGGCGCCAAGAGGGACGACAAGCCGGCGGCCAAGGCACCCGTGCCCGCCAAGCCGGTGCCATCGCCGACCGCTGCGCCTGCAGCTGCGTCTGCGCCTGCACCTGCACACGAGCCGACTGCTGCTGCCGCGCCGCCCAACAAGTCGGTCTCGGCCGAGAAGCTGTCGGAGGACGCGCCTGCGCCGACGAGCGAGCCGCCCGCGATTGCAGCGCCGGCAGCGGAGCCTGAACCCGAGCCCAGCGCGCCCGCCGAGGCGCCCAAGGTGCCGCCCAAGGTACTGGACAAGCCGAGCCTCAAGCCCAAGCTGCCACCGGGCGCGGTGTCCCTGGGCATGCCGCTCGGCGGCGCCGCGATGGCGCAGCAGCAGCAGGCCCTTGCCGCGATCGCCCAGCGCAAGCAGCAACAGCAGCAGCAGCAGCAGCAGGAGCAGGCGAAGACGGAGGACGACGACGCGAAGGCACCTGCTCCAGCCGAGGCACCGGCATCGGCGCCGATCAAGCCCATGCCCAAGCCGCCTGGCGGGTTCAAGCTGCCACCTGTCGTGCCCAAGCCCGGCATCAAGCCGCCCGTCGCCGCGCCGCAGCCCGCCGCGGCGGCGCCCGAGGAGCCCGGGCCAGCGGCACCCACACCTGCAACGGTGCCGGACGACGCGCCTGCGCCCGCCGAGCCCGAGCCCGAGCCGATGCTGCCGGCCGCGCAGCCGGCTGAGCCGCCCGCGATCCAGGTCAACAGCGAGCCGGCACCGCCCGTACCCGCGCCCAAGCGACGCCCGCTGCCGACCGTGCCGACGCCGGCCGCGGACGCCGCAACCGACGAGGCCCCGCCGCGACGCCTGTCGGCCGACACCGGCGAGGCCACAGGCGCGACGTCGCCTGTCGTGGTACGTGCGCTCGCCAGTAACGGGTCTAAGCTACGGCT
>CALSCO010002484.1:0-47237 GCA_943704415.1 Parvularia atlantis | reverse complement strand
GCTATGTGTCTCCGCAAGAAGCGAGCGAAACAGTGGGAGTGTGCTGGATTTCGATCAGAGGCGCGCAAAGGCACTTTTCAGCCGGAATTGCCCTGTGCAACCCATATCCAGCAAAGGGCGCTCGTTCCTTTTCGCCCGCTCAACCGCTGCTCTTGAGAGGCCGTCAAGAATTTGGTGATCGCCACGGAAGGAAGCCTGCGACACTCTCGCAGACACGCGAGCATGTTCAGCAGAATGCACTGAGCAGTTCTCGATTTCCGCTGCAGTTGAGATCATTTTGAGCAAGCAGAGCTGCCTCCAAGTCGTTTCGGTTATCTGGAGCGTCGGCAAAGAGCACGCGAAACTTGTGCATGTCGCACCTCGAATTTCTCGGCCATGATCGCAAACGTGTTGGGCGGAGAAAGCGGCGACAGCGTGATTTGTTCCTGCTTATGGCCGGTAGCATGGGTGAGCACGGGGAGGACGATTGCGTTGTGCTTGTTGATGCAGCACTAAGTCTCATAGCAATAGCCGCTCATGGAACAGGTACACGGCCTTCTTCAAGTCATTTTGCATGTGGTAACCCGTCGAGATGGAGCAGCAGTGTTATCTTCGCGCCAGCGGGCTTCTTGTGCGCGTGACAGATAGCTCCGTGATGCACCCGCGGAACGTTGCCCGTATATTGTTTGTGGTGCCGTTGTCCGGTCTGAGCTGCACCGCACCCGTCTCCACTTTGCCAGCCGCATGCCGGCAGCCGGTATCTGGACGAGCCATTCCTTGGCTGTGAAGATGCGGTCCCGCTCCGCTGCCAGTGTAAGCTTGCTGACAGAGGCCCGCGCTCATGTGAGCCTTGCTCAGCTCTTGACGTCGGCAGGCATGCGACGGCTGCAGACACCGTTGTTCTATCGGCGGACGACAAGGTCTCGGTCGAGCAGCAACGCGGCGAAACGAAGACATTCGTGAAGCAGCTCAACGACGTGGTGCTTGCGCTGCGAGACCCGGGCTACGACTCGCCGCTCAACAAAGGAGTGAGAACTTTGCAAAGTTCATGACCTTGACGCCCGCCACGAGCCCTAGATAAAAAATTGTCAGAACAAGTACAGGCAGTGCATGCGCTGATCGGGGACGACCAGGACGCCGTTGCTCGCAACGCTTACCGCAACCGGCAGCCTGGGCGAACAGCTGTCGGGGTGCTTACACTCGTAGACGCACTCCCCGGCCAAGGACCAGATGGACAGCGGACGCGCGCTCGGCCAGCTGAGCACGGCGAGGAGGTTGTGCGGCAGCGGGGCTAGCGACGACGGCGGCGACGTGAGGATGAGCTGGACGCGACGCAGGAAAGTCCCATCGTTGACATCCAGCAGCACAAGGCAGTCGTCGTCGCGGCTCCACACGGTGATGCTGGTGCCGTCCGCCGTCACGGCCACCGTCGTTGCGAGTGATGCGTTGGCGCTGTCGTCGTCGACCCGCGGCACGCCTCGCTTCCACAGCAAAGCTCCGTCCGCGGACGCCAAGGCCACGAGGCTCGGCGCGGCGTTGAGCGGACCGTCGGCGGCAAAGAGCAGAACCATGCGGCCATCGGTCGGCGCGGGCGCGAGCGCGCGAACAGTGTGAGGCATGGTGAGCGTGAAAGCGGCGTTGGCCGCGTCTGCATGTGTGTCGCTGTGGACATCCCATCGTACTTGCGGGTAGATGACGATCTGGGTGGTGGCGAGCGTGCTGAGGACCCAAAGGCTGAGGTCGGATGCGATGGCGACACGCGACGCGCCGGGTAGCGGCAGGGTGCGCATAAAGAGGCCGCACTGGGACACGACCGCGACGCGATGGTTCATGTTGTCGGCCACGATGGCGTGGCCGCCGGGTGCCACGGCGACCGCGCTCGGGTAGGCAAACTCGCACAGGAGATAATTGCTGCCGCGTCGGCCGATGATGTTCAGCAACGGGCCGATCGCCATGTAGTCGCGCGCCACGTGGCCGACAAAGCCAATGTGCGCTACCATGGCAGCCGTGACACGACCCGCCGCGGCGTGTGGTACGCACAGATTGACGGCGATCAGGTCGGGCGCCCTCAGCTCGTCGTCGGGTGGCAGCGCGCCGTCACCGAGCAACGTCTCGACGCGACGCCGCGCCGCGCCAAGCCTCGTCCTGCGCGGATCGGTGTCGCGGGCGGCATCGCCTGCAAACGAGCGCGCGAGGTCGATCTTGTCCAGGGCCAGGACGGCCGCGTCTGCGCGCAGCTCGCACCGCTTAATGTCGGCCTGAATGAGCGTCGCGGCCGATGCGACGAGTGCCTCCGCGCGCCGTTGCAAGGCCGCGCGCGCGTCGTCGTCGAGCATGTCGTCGTCGATCGCCTCGCAGCCCTCGTCCACGTGCGCGAGCAGCTCGCTCGCCTGCTGCCGCAGTGCGGCGATGCGGCCTATGAGGCTCGCGAGGGCGTCAACGATCCGCGTGCGGTGTGCGAGCAGCTCGGGCAGAAGCAGGCGCACACGCTCAGCAAGGTCCGCATCGGGGCCGCACAGCGCGGGCGGCTCGTCCATGACCGGCGCGGCGACGCAGGAAAAAAGGGCGGCCGCTCCGGGGTCGAACGGCTCGGCGCAGGCGACGCAATGCGGGCGCGGGTCGGCGAGGGTGTCGGCGAGGCAGGGCGCGCAGAGGGCGTGCAGGCACGGCAGCAGGCGCGCGCCGGTGCTGGCGGGCGACGGGTCGAGGGGCTCGTCGCAGGCGGCGCACGACAGCATCCACGTGGCCAGGCGAAAGTAGCATGACCGAGCAGCACCTGCTGCTGCGCCTGCCGCCCGACGCGGCGGGGCACCTGCGCGCGGCACTGCGCGGCGCTGCTGCTGCTGCTGCTGCCGCCGCCGTCGCCGCTGCGCCCGGAGAGGATGGAGCGACCGCCAAGGCCGCGGCCGGCGAGGGGCTGGTGCACGTCGCTTTCGAGGACGAGCGGCACGCAACAGTGCGCGTCGGGGGCGGCGGTGGCAGCAGCACCCGCGAGCTCCGCGCAACGCTCGTCGACCTGCCCGTCGTGCTCGAGGCGCAGCGCACGTTCGACGGCAAGCAGTTTTACAAGATCAGCGACATCGCGCAGATGCTCGTGGCCGACGAGGCCGTGGCGGCCGAGGGCGTGCGGCTGACGACGGCGCCCGCGCGCGACCTCGCCGGGCGGCGCACGGCCGACGCCGTCCTGTGGCCGCACGGCCTCACCCCGCCGCTGCGCAACGTCCGCCGCCGCCGCTTCCGCAAGCCCATCCGCAAGGTCGTGCAGGACGTCGAGCTCGAGGTCACGCGCCTGCTCGAGACGGACGCGGCGGCGCAGCGCGTGCGTGTGAGTGCGTGCACCTGCGCGTTGCCGCGCGCTCCAACCGCTGACGGTCCGCGAGCTCGCAGCGCCCGTGTTCGAGGGCGACGAGGAGGAGGACGAGGAGGCCGGCGAGGCACTGCGCAACGATGCTCGCCCGCGCGGCTCGGCCGCCTCCAAGCTGCCGGGCCTGACACAGCCGGACGACGACGAGGACAACATTGAGATCGTCGACGAGACGTCGCAGCCGGCGCAGGGTGCGGCGGCGAGTGGCCCGGCCGGCAACGATGCGGCGGCGGTCAACGAGATGGAGGAGTTTACGCGCGGCCTGCTGGACGACGACGACGACGACGACGACGACGACGACGACGACGACGATAACGACGACGACGACGACAATGACGAGGGCGGGGCCGAGGGCGAAGGAGAGGGCACGGGCGAGGCCGGCAACGACGACGACGACATCATGGGCGGGCCGCAGGACGAGGCTGCGAACGGCGCGGCGGGTGTGGACGCCGAGGACCAGAACGAGCAGGATGAGGACGAGGACGACGACAGCGATGACGAGGAGGACAACGCAGACGAGCACGCGACCAGTGGTGCATGGCCCGCGCAGGCACAGGTGCTGCCGCCGCGGTTACCGCAGCCGCCCGAACGCGTGCAACCAGTTATCGCGCGCCCTGCTGAGCTGGCCCAGTCGCCCGTCGCGGCCCCGTCACCCGACACGGGGCCAGCACGCGATGTGCTGTCGCCGAGTGGTGCGTGGCCAGTGCACGCGCGCACGGTCGATCAGGCGCGTCTGACAAGCCACGCACAGCCGACGAGCTGCAGGCGTTGCTGGTCGAGCAGCGCGCGCTGCAGCAGCAGCTGGCAGACGCCGCAGCCCGCGCGCGGCTCAAGGAGGAGGAGATCGCCCGTGTGCCAAATGCGCTGCTCAAGGTGTGCGGCGTGTCTGTCGCGTGCTGGCATGTGCCGACGCACTGCACTGCGCAGCGCCGCTTCGAGTCGCAGCTGGACGAGATCGTGCGCGAGCGCGAGCGCGTGCAGGGGCTGCTGCGCACCGCCGAGGCGAGGATAGCACGGCTGCACGCCTGATCTGTTTATTTGCGCGCCGCGACGCTATGCGATGCTCTGCACAGGCTCCTGCTCACTGGGCGCGTCGGCCGCGCGGTGGGCGGGCGCGGGAACGGGCACGGCTTGCGGCCACTTGAAGGAAAGAGTCACGTCGCCGATTGTGGCGCCCTTGGCGATGGCCTGTGGCGCGGTCAGCCACACACCCGTACCAGACGAGCGCGCACACGCACCTGCTCGGCGTCGCGGCGGCTCTTAAAGTGCACGACGGCCACGCCGCGCCCCTGGACGCTCACATCCTCAAGCGCCCCGAACCGCTGCAGCGACGTCAGGTCTCGACGCTCGCGCACGCGCCGCCTGTGCACGCACCTCAAAGTGACCGCGCAAAGTGTCCTCTTTGGCGTGCTCGGGCGGGATGCCCGTGACGATCAGGCGACCGGGCCGGTTGTCGATCTTGTGCTGCCTTGCGGCCGCGACGGGCCGCGGGCGAGGCGTGCCAGGCGCAGGGCGCACGCCGAAGCGCGCGGCGGGTGACGGCGGGGCGATCGTGCGGCGCGCGCGCGGGCTGCCGGCAGGCGCGGGTGGCGGCCGCGGCGGTCGGCCGGCGACGGTCGCGGCGGCCGGTGCTGGAGCGGCCGCCTGTGCTGCAGCAGCCCTGAGGTCGCTCTGCGTACTCTGCGCGCGAGCGGCGCGTAAGGACAGGGCGACCAGGCACGTGCGAAAGCAGGACCCACCTCGATTTGCTCTGCGAGCGTCTTGAGCGACGACAGGATTTCCTTGCGCGCCTCAGGCGCCACACCGGGCTTGTCGAGCATGATCATGAGCATCTTCTGCTGCTCCAGCTGCTTGTGCATCAGGGCCTGTCGCTGTTGGCGCAGCTGCTCAACGGCCGCCGTCGGTGCGGGCGGCCGGGCGGCCGGGCGCGGCGCAGGCGCAGGCGCAGACGCAGGCATGGGCGGCCGGTGGATGACGAGCTTGTGCGACCGTGGCCGTGCCGGCGTCGGTGCCTGCGCAAGCGCCTGTGCGGGCGCGGTGGCAGGTACGGTGGCTGGCTTGGTGGCTGCGTCGCCGTTCGCGCCGGGCGCGTCGGGTGCCGGCTCATCCTTGTACCACACCTTGACAAAGCTGCGCGCACAGCTGTCAGTGGCAGCGTGGGCGAGCCGCGCACGCGCGCACCGGTTCGAGAAGATGACCTCGGGCGACGACACGGCGGCCTTGGCCATGCCTGGCGTGGCGTACTGGATCGTGGCCGAGCGCATAGCCGGGTTGATCTGGCCATCGCGCATGAGCGTGCGCGGACCAGCGCGGGCGGCCGCACCTGGATGTTGAGAATGTGACCAAATTTCTTAAAGTGCTCGTTCAGCTGGTCGATCGCGAGGTGCTCGGTCGGGATCTTCGACACCTCGATCCAGTTGGTGCGGCTGCCGGGGCTGGAGGACGCGCCGCCGGGCGGCCGCGGCCCTGCTAGGCGGCGCGGCGGGCGGGTGGCGGCGGCGGCCTGGTGCGGCTGCGGGTGGGGCTGCGGGTGGGGCTGCGGCTGCAGCGTGATCGCGGCCGGGCTGGGCGCGTCCGGCATGCTCGGCTGAGGTGGGCGGTACGGGCGGCCGTCGATGGTGATCGCGGTCGACGTGGACGGCGGCAGCCTGCGTGCGCGTTTGCGCGTCAGCACGGCCATGGCGCGTGGCACTGCGACGCACTCGATACCGCCGGCGTAGACGCGGATGGAGGCTGGTGCGCCGCCCATGGGCACGGCCACGCCGTCCTGGCGGCGCATGCGCTTCGCGGGCACGGCCAGCAGCGACTGCGGTTGTAGCGTCTGGTACGCGCCGGCGGGGTACGGGCGCTTGAGCGGCAGCTGCAGGTACGGCTGCGGCGTCGGGAGCAGGCCGGCGGTCGCGTGGCGTCGGGGCACGGTGAGGGGAGGGGCGTGTGCGTGCGCGTGAGTTGGCGAGGCGGTCTCCGCGCTGCCCTGCTCGTCGCGGTCGCGGCCGCGGCGCCCGTGCTTCCATGAGCGCTCGCCACCGCCGTCACCGCGGCGGTCGTCGTCGTCGTCGTCGTCGTCGTCGTCGTCGTCGTACTCGACGTAGTCGACCTGCTCGTCGGTGTCGTCGGCGGCACGGGCGGCGCTGCTGGTGGTGGTGCTGCTGGCGTAGCGCGCGGCGAGCTCACGGAAGAGCGTCGTGACAAAGACGTCGGTCTCTGTCGTGGCCGTGGTGCCGTCAGCGTCGCGTTCGCCCGCGACCAGCCCCGACCGGGCCACACGCGACGCACCGCCCTCGAGAAAGTCGCGCAGCTCGCGGCGGCAGACGTCCTCCAGCTCGGGCAGGGGGCTGTCCTGCTCCAGCAGCGCCGTCACGTAGTCGACGAACCACACCGGGTCGAGGGTCGACCTGGCGCGTTGTCGCGGCGTGCGGCGCGGCGTGTGGGCGCCGTGTCGTCCGTCGGCCAAGCGGGCAGACCAAGGGCACCACGCACACTTTGGCGATCTCGTCCACGACAAACGCCCGCAGCGCGCGCTCCTGCGCCTCGTCCAGCCGCATCGCTGCTCCGCTCTCTCGCTCTCTTGGTCGGCGGCGGCGGCGTGCGCGGCCTCCCCGGTCGACTGCGGCGCACAGCGGGCGACGGGCGCCGCCGGTCAGCGCGCCCATGCCTGCGCCCGCATCGCCCGCCCCTGCTCACCACGTAGCAATCAAAGTCTACCCGCCATAGCTACACAGCACGCAGATCGTCCAGCGCGCGCCCCGGCAGCTGCAGCACCACCGCCGCCAGGCAGCACACCGCTGCGCCGCCCGCACCACCCGATCCGCTCGCCAGGGCGGCAGCGCTGCCCAGCTGCTGCAGCGTCTGCGTCAGCGGCGACGTCGCCTCCTTCTGCGCCAGCCGCTGCATCAGCTGCTGCGTGCTCAGCACCCCCGCGTCGGCCGCCGGCCGCGGCTCCGCGCGCGCGAGCTCCCACGGCGCGACCGTGTTGGTGCGCATGCTGTAGCTCAGCGGCACGTCCACGCCCTCGCCCGACGCCACGTCCTCCACGCGCACCTGCACACGCGCACGTGCATTAGCCCTTCCGCCAGGCCTGCTCGTGCGCGCACGCACCAACAGCCGCAGCACGTCCTCGCCCGCGTCGTACTGCAGCGTCGGCTCGCCCCGCATCACGTTGTGCTCCACCATGGCCTCGCCCGCCAGCGTCGTCTGCAGCGCCACCCGCCGCTTCGCGCCCCGCACCGGCGCGGCCAGCGTCGCCCCCATGATACGGAAGCAGTCGTCCTGCACTGCCGGCGGCAGCCGCAGCACGAGCAGCAGCGCCTTGAAGGTCGAAATGAGCGCGGCCGAGCTCGTGCACGCGCGCATCTGCCGCTCGAAGAAGGCCGAGTAGTGCGCCGTGTCCGCCGCGCTGGCCGCCTCGCCCGGTGCGCCTCCCGCACGCGGAACCAGCCAGATGCCGGCCGAGGCGTATTCGACGTGGTGGATGGTGCAGTCGAAGCGGCGCGTGGGGAATTGCAGCGTGAGCGATGGCCGGTTGAGGCGCACGAGCGAGGCAAACTGCCGCCGCGCCTGTCAGACCGACGACACACCCACAAACGTCCGCGTGCACCTCGGCAAAGTTAGACTTGACGACCGACTCCATCCACTCGTACGTGTCGACAAAGCCCAGGTACGCCAGCAACGCCTGCAGCAGCGCGCGCACGCACGACGTCCGCACGGTCGACGACAGGTCGTACAGCACCTTGGCCGTGTCCATGCACGTAATCTCTGCGCGCGTCGTCCGGCGGCGGTCAGTCGTGCGCCACCGCCAAGCAACATGCGGGCACCGGACGGGTCACCCTCGCCCAGCAGGCCGCGTTTGGCCGCGTGCATCACAAACTGTTTCAGCAGGGGGATGCGGCGGTAGAGAATGACCGGATGGCTCACGGTCGGGTCGACGACAAAGATGATCGAGTCTGCGCCGACCCCGACGTCAGCGCTGCAGCGACCCTCGCACGGCACGCACCAGCCACAGCGGCCGTGTCGCGCGTGATCACGTGCAGGTCCAGGCTGTGCTTGATCGGCAAGACGACACGGATCTGTGTCGCCGACCGCGGCCGCACGACCACGCCCTCAACGCTGTAGATGACGCTGAGCATCGGGCCCGAGCGGTCGAGCACCTGCGCCGCCGCCCGCCCGCCCGCCGGCTCGTCAGCGTCGCGCGGTCGCGCTGTCGCTGTCACACCTCCAGGAACGAGACGATCTTGGGCGTGTGGTTGATAAACGAGTCCAAGAAGAAGCGCACACGACCGTGCACCGACCCCGACGAGCACGCAACCTGCCCGTGCGGTCAGTCGCGGTGCCGCCCGCATCTACGTCGCGGCGCACCTGGTAGCGCCCGCCATCGTCGCCCTCGTCCGACGGCTCGTACGTGATCGTGATCGAGCAGCGCTCGTCGTCGTCCTGTGGCTGACGCGTGAGCAGGGTCTGCAAAGGCTCTGTGTCTGTCTGCACGCACCTCGTGCTGCTTATACGTGACCGCGATGCTCATGAGGTCGTACGTGACCGCAAAGGTTGTCGCGCCGACGACGACCGTGCGCCCACGCAGCACTGCGCCCGCACGGCGTCAGCTGCGAGGGCAGACCGCCACTAGCAAAACGCACCGCCCGCCTGCACGAGCTGGCGCGCGAGGGCTGCCGCCTTAAAGATGCGCAGGCAGTCGGCCACCACGTGCTTCGCCGTGTGCTGCATGCGCGCGTACGACAGCACGATCACGCTCGTGCCGGGCTCGGTCGCACTCGTCGTGAGCGACAGCCGCGCGCGCCCGTCCGCGGCCGGCGTGCTCGCAATGCCCGCCGCGTCACCGCTCGCACCCGGCAGCGTGAAGGGCGGCAGCAGCGCCGCGTGCACGTGCAGCAATACCTGCGCAACGTGTTGTCAGCACAGCTATCGCCGCGAACGCCGCGTCCGCACCTGGTTCGCGCTGTGCTCGTCGCTCTGCAGGTCAAGTAGCTTGCGCGTAAATAGCTCGGGCACGTCGCTTGGCAGGCTCTCGAGCAGGATGACCGACTGCATGCCGCCGCGCCCGGTCTGGTGCGGCAACGGCCTGTGTACGGCACGCACAAACCAGCGGTCAGCCGCAGCCAGCCGACCGCGCCCCAGGGGCGCACCTGAAGCGCACGCCTTTGGCGCGCAGCTGCTGGGCGATGAGCACGAGCGACACGCGTAGCCTGCACCAACGTCGACATCAGCGGGTGCTGCAAACTCGCGCCCGCGTGCAGCGCACCGGAAAAACGCGACAACCTCGGCTAGCAGCTCGGACGCGCTGCATACGGCGCGCGTGAGCCGAGTCACCACCTTCTCGATGGCTGCGCACCGCTCGAGAAACACGCTCACGTCCGCCTCGACCCAGCGGGCCTGCCCACCTGCGTCCAGCCGGCGCGTCTTGGCGGCCGCCGACGAGGCGTCGATCGCGTCAAGCAGGCGCCGCTTGAGTGCCACTGCCGGCCCGCGCAAGCTGCACACAGACGCGTCAGCGACAGCACAGCGCACGGCAGACACGCGCCCGCCAGCAGCGGACGGCTCGTGCGCGCCGGAGAAGCGGCTGACCGACGACTGGTACGGCGGGCTCACGTCCTCGATCGTCAGCTGGTGTCTTGCATTTGCGGGCCTGGGACGGCGGCATTAAGACTGGCGTGCAACCGCGTGCGACTTGCGCGTGCGCGCCGCACCGCGTCGTGATCAGGTGGAACGACAGGCTGCTTCTGGCCCCGCTCGCCGCGTCCACCGACACGAGCAGGTAGTGCATCGGCGAGGCGAGAAACTGCAAGAACATGACCTTGCCGCTGAGCTCGGGCCGCTGAACGCCTGCGACGCCCCGCGCTCAGATCATCCGCCGCTCCTAGCATGCGAGCGCACCCTCGTGCGGGGCGAGCGGGATGCTGCGGAACGGCTGCAGGTCGAGGCGTCTCGACACGGCCTCAAAGTGGTCAAACATGATCTGGTCGCGCACGCACACGTCAGCGCGACGCGATGGCAGGCACTGCCACGCAATGAATGCGCACCTCGAAGCGCAGCGACAGCAGAAGCTCGGCGGCCCGCGTCGGCTGCCGGTTGATGCGCATCTCCACATCGTGCAGCTTGCCTGCGCACAGCCGCATCAGTCACGTCTGCTCCCATGCGCAAGCCGGGCGCACGCACGCGACAGGCTGGCAGCGTCCGAGCCGCTCAGCGACAGCTGCAGGTTGCCCATGCGCGGGTCGATCGAGACCTGGATGGCCCGCGCGCCGTACAGCCGCACGCTGAGCACGCGCATGGTGCTGTCGCCGTCGGGTGCATTCTCGGCCGCGACTGCGCCGCCGCCGTGTCACGGACCAGGGTGTGGGCGCGGCAAGCGACAGCGCACCCCGCGTCACCGACGTCAGCTGCACCTCGTCCTCGGCAAACACGCCGCTGCTCTCGCCGCCGCGCAGCCCGAGCAGCATCGCGCGCAGCTGCATGAGCACGTCGTGCGTCTGCAGCTCAATCGCGACGCGCAGCACGGCCTCGATGTCGAGCTTGGACAGCACCTGCCCAGCCAGTCAGCTCCAACAAAGCGCTCACCGCCGCGCGCGCACCAGCTCGATCGGCAGCGGCTCGAGACGCACGGAGGGCAACGGTGGCAGCGACTGCACGGGCGCGCCCGCGTAGCCCACGCCCGTCAGGTGTGCCGGGAAGCCGCCGACACCGTGCAGCACGCTCAGCGTTGCCATGTTGCCGTCCGCGCCGGCGTCGTGCGCGACAAACGTCACATTGTACGCCGACGGGGCGCCGACGGCCGTGAGCGCCGCCGCCGCTGCCGCTGCCGGGTTCGCGCCGTCGCTGCCCGCACTGGCGGCCGCGGCGGTCGCCATGGCAGCGACGTTGCTTGAGCTGCATCGGTGTCGTCAGTGGCGTGCTCTGTGCGGATGCAGGCGCGGCGCACCCCCAAAAGTGCACACGGAGGCAGCTGCGCGGCTTGTAGTCAGGTCGCAGGCGCCCGGACCACCGCATGACATTGACTGCAAAGGTCTGCACGTACACGCCGGCCGTCAGTACAAACAGCTGCAGCAACTTGGCGTGCGTGCACCTGGAACAGCATCATCTCGAGGGCGATCGAGATGACGTGGTAGTCTGCGGGGCGGGGCGCGGCTTAGCAGCCCAGCACAACGACCGCCTGCATGAGCGCACGCAGGTAGCGGTACAGCACGTCCAGCCCGAGCTCGAACGTCGGCGCGGTATTCATCTGGTACGTCAGGAAGCCGACGAGCTGCTGCGTCTGCACGGCGCTCGGCCCGCTGTTGAGGCCTGCGCGCGCAGCAGCAATGTCACATCGCCGCCAGGGGCAGTGCAGGGCTGCAGCGCACCTTGCGTCGCGTCTACGGCCGACGAGACAAGCAGGCGCATCGAGCGCAGGCGCCAGCGCAGACGGTCGGCCTCGACCACGATGGCGACCGAGGCCTGCACGCCCGCGCGCGCGTCAGCACGGGGCCAGACAACGTGCTTCCGGCGTGCCTCAAACTCGTGCTCGACGCGGAAGACGGCGGCGCCCTCGTCTGTCGAGCGCGCCACGTGAGGGCCCAGGGGCGATCGCGGGGGCTGGCCGCGCACCGGTGGCGACACAGCGCATCGCGGGCGGGAGCTTGCAGGCGGCGATCTGCATGCTCAGGAAGCGGTTGACGTGCTCGAGCAGCGCTGCCTCCTGGCCCGGTGGCAGCGCGGCCTCGTCGCGGTATCGCTTTGCGCGCTTGTGAGCGCCAGCTGCGGGATGGTCACATCGCAGTAGTCGCGTACCTGCAGCACCTGTGGCATCTGCGTGAACGACCCGCCGACGAGCACCTGGAGGGCCGTGGGCACGTCGAATTGCGGCCGCCTGTGGCCCGCGCACGCGCGCTGCTGAGCAGCTGGTTGTGGGGCGGATGAACGGGCGCACGCACCGCGAGAGCAGGAGGGCGGTCTGGGTGCGTGCGAGGTGGTCGGCGGCGTCGCGGAGGAGGGCGTCCTGGCGCGTGAGCAGCTCGTTAATCTCCTGTGAGCGGCGTGTGCACGATGGGGTGAATGTGGTCGCATTGTGGGCGTGTGCCGTGCCGTGTCGTGCATGGTCGTGCGTGGTCACGTCGTGCGTGGTCGTGCGCGGTCACGTCGTGCGTGAGCACGGCCACAGCCGCAAACAGCGACGGCTACGCGGCACCTGGCAGGTCTGGGCGCTGCGCGCGTTGGCCGCCCACTTGACGAGGACGAGGAGGCGCAGGAAGACGCGCCGCGCGCCGAGGGCAAAGTCGAGCAGGGCGCGCTTGCGCTCGATCACGGACTTGTGCGTGAGCCTGGGCTCGGCGTGGTGAGCGCGCTGTGCAGCAAGCGCTGGCGGGCCACGCACACGTCGGCCAGCACGGCCAGCTCGCCGTAGGTCTTGTGCACGGCGCGGCGGAGCAGTTCGTGGAGGGCGACGACGCGGCCCGGCTGCTGCTGGTGCTGGTGCTGGTGCTGGCGCTGGTGCTGGTGCTGGTGCTGCTGGTGCTGCTGGTGCTGCTGGTGCTGCTCCCGCTGCTCCCGCTGCTCCCGCTGCTCCCGCTGCTGCTGCTGCTCCCGCTGAGGCGGCTGACCGAGGGCGCCATGCCCCGCCACCGCCGCCATCGTCTACGTCACACTGACCATTGTGACCTCCGTGACACGGCCGGGTCCCGCTCATCCAGCGACCACCACGACCACGACCACGACCACGACCACGACCACGACCACGACCACGACCACGACCCGCGCTGCCTCCCGCTCAGCCTGCGCGGCCCGTGCTGAGCCAGCAATGCCCCCCCCCCTCGCTCGCGATCCGCGCTGCCGCGATCCGCGCACCATGTGGAGCAGCCTGGGACGCACGGACTGTCTGCGCCGCGACGTCATCACGACCACTTTGCTGAGCCGCCGCGGGCCGAGCCGCCGCCGCCGCCGTCACAGCAGGACACGCAGCAGCAGCACACGCAGCACACGCAGCAGAAATGCTGCCCATCTGGCTCGTGCGCCTGCTCAACAACCTCCTCGTCGACTGGGTCGACCTCCCGCCCGAGAGCGTTCAGCTCGGGCTGTGGCAGGGTGCGTCCGCCGTCCCCCTTCCTTCCCCTCCATCCCGCTCACGCGCGCCGTTGCGCCGTCGCGCAGGCCACCTGCAGGTGCGCGACGTCGCCGTCAAGCGCGAGCTGTTTGAGGGCCTGCGCTCGCCCATCGTCGTCCAAAAAGGTGCGCCGCCTGTCGCAGCCGCCCCCACCCGCCTCGCCCCAGCGCCCACTTGGACCGTGCAGTGTTCCTGCACGAGCTCGAGGTGGACGTGCCCTGGCGCTCGTTCCGCCAGAGCAGCATTCAAGTGCGCCTGACCGACGTGATCGTCGTACTCGAGATGACCGACAGCGCCCTCGTCCGTGCCCTCGTCGCGCCCGCCCGCGCCCTCGCGCACTCACCCCACCCTCCTTCGAACGCCCAGGACACACTGCACAACAACATGCTCGTCAAGCAGGCCGTGCTCGAGCGCATCAGCCAGGCCGTCGTGCTCAGCGCGCACAACACTGTCGCGCGATGGCTTGCCAACCTCGGCGTTTGGGGCGGCCTCGTCCAGCGCGGCGTGACGTACCTGCTGCGCGCGCTCGAAGTCGTCATCGACCGCGTTCACATCCGCTTCGAGGACCCGCTGAGCCACCCGGGCGTGCGTCGTCGTCCTCGCTCGTCACGTGGCTCCCCTCATTGCGCCCACGCGCTCGGCGCAGAACCTCATCGCCGCCGGCATCACCAGCCCGCACCTCACCCTGCGCACTTCGCCCGAGTGGCAGATGTACGAGCATCTCGGCTCGGTCACGGCCGTGGGCAAGGCACGCGCCCGCGCCCGCGCTCAGGCCCTCCGTCGCCGCTGCTCACGCGCGCACAGATTGTCGACATCAGCAACGTCTCGGCGTACTGGATCGCGTCCAGCGGCTTCCACTGGGCGCACAAGAGCATGGACGACGTCTTGCGCGAGCACCACCGCTGGGTGCGCCTCTCCCGCCTGCCACCGAGATGCGCTGAACGGGAACGCGCTGCGCAGGTCGACAGCAGCGTGCCCGTCGAGATGGCCCACGGCATTGTCCTGCAGCCGGCCAACATCTCCGTCAACGTGCGCACAAGCGCGCACTTTTCTAGTTGCAGCACTCACCGTCGTCACGCACACAGGCGCGCATCGACATGGCCGAGAAGAGGTCGACCATCCCGCTGCTGCACGTCCACATCGACGTCGACCGGCTCGCGCTCGCGATCGACGACCGGCAGTACGCGACGCTCATGCGCGTCATCGCGTCGCTTGTGTCGGCGCAGCGGCGGGCCGCGCCGTCGGCGGCCTGCGTGCGTGCCTCTGCGCTTGCTTGACATGGTTCGCGCTGACGTTTTCGCGCACACCAGCGAGATAGCGAGTCGAGCGAGCAATCGCCACGCAGGCGCTCGGTGACGGAGCTGTGGCAGCTCGCGCGTGCGTGCATTTGCTTGCCGTGTGCGCACGACCTGCTCAGCGCCGCGCACAGGCACACGCACGTTTGAGGCCGCGCGCCGCTGCCGCTCGTCGTGGTCCTGGCCGGCCCTCCGCTCCTTCGGCAAGTTGCGCCGCGAGTACATCGCCTCGACGGTCGAACTCAAGCAAGACTGCTTCCACGTGCGTACCGGCCGCTGACGCGAGCGCCGCCACCTACTCAGCCCCGTGCGCGCACTCGCAGAACGCCGACATGCTCAGGAAGCACCTGCGCATCCTCGAGCGCGAGATGGACCTGCCGACCATCTGTCTCTTCCGCGCCCTCGCACAGCGCGACCCCGCCTACCCGCGCCGCGTGCCGACCTGTTGCGTGCCGCCTCGCCGCGCCCTGCCGTGCCGCTGACGCGGCGCTGCTAAAGACTCGCTACTGCCAAACGACCCGCTCAACTACGCAGCGGCCTGGATCACGTCGTTTGTCACGGTGCGTCTGCTGCTTGCCGTGCGTGCGCGTGTGGCTCACGTCGCTCACGCGCATCGAAGCTCACGCCGTTTGATAGCGACCCGTTCTGGACCAAGGCCGAGCAGACGTCGCTCGCGGACGACATAGAGGAGCAGATCAAGCGCGAGATCTTCCTCGCCACCGCGCCCGCGCAGGCCGACACGCTCGCGTTCGACCTCAAGCTGCCGAGCGTCTCGGTCACGGTCAAGTCGTCGCAGCCGCACACGATCGCCGAGAAGGGCAAGAACTGCTACGCGCTCAACATGTCGGCCGCGGGCATCCCTCAGACGGCCTCGGCCGGCATGGTCGTGCCGGGCCACGGGCGCTCGGCCAGCCTCGGCGCGTCGATGTCGTCGGGCGCGGCGCGCAGCGCGGTCTCGTTCGCGTCCGAGTCGTCCGCGGCGGGCGCGGCACGGACGTCGATCCACCGCTTGCTTCAGCCGGCCACGCCGATCGTCGAGCTGAGCGTGAGGGGCGTGGCCGTGTCGCTGCAGCAGGTGCGCGCGCCCATGTCAAGCGTCAGACACGTGGCAGTCTCACTCTGCCGCGGATGCGCCAGCGCGACCACGCCACGTCAGCCGCCATCACCGTCATCGACATGGCCGTGCACGACCGGCAGCACCCGGGCTGGCTGTTCCCTGTGCCGCTGCAGTTGGACGACGCGCACGCCGCCGCGACGTCGCATCCCAGCACGCCCGCGCCCGCAGCCAGGTGCCGCGACTATCTTTGCGGGCGCAGTGTGCTGATCACCGTCGCCCGTGGCAGGTCTGCGGAGCACAGCAACCGCCCCGCCGCGCGGCCCAAGATGCTGCACATGCAGTTGCTGCACGAAATGCAGCCGTCGCACGACGTGCTACACCTGCAGGCGCACGTCGCGCCGCTCAAGTTTGTGTGGAAGGTGCGTGGTCGCGATGGGCCGCCGCACACTCGCTTACGCCTCGTGCGCAGGACGAGCTGATGCAGTCGCTCGTGCACTTCTTCGTCGACTTCATGCCCATGGACGTGTACTACACGCTCGTGGCCGATGACCCGGGCGCGCGCCTCGACAGCCCCGTGCCGTGGCCGCGGCGTGACACGCTCGTGGCCAACATCAACGCCGATCTGGGCAACGTCTTCGTCGTCATCCCATCGAGGTGCGCAGGCAATTGCCGTCCGACGCGCTCACACTCCGGCGGCGGCGCAGTTGCCAGATCGTGCCAGGCCCGTGCATCTTGCTCGACCTGGGCAAGGTCGTCGTCGACACCAATGTCGCGCACCGCCACCCGGACCGGCCGCACGCCACGACGCTCTTCGACACGCACTGCGTCACGATCCACAGCCCGCAGATTTACTTCAGCCCGAACGACACCGAGCGCACGTCGCCCTTACGCGAGGTCGTGCCGGGCAGTGACGGCCCGCCGTTTGACCTGGTGCGTCGCGCGTCGCGTGAACGGCCGACTGATACCTGCTGCCAGCGCATCATCGTCACGCACTGCCACGACCACCTCAGCCGGCAGCACCCGATCGTCTCAATCAAGTTCAAGTGCGAGCGCCTCGCTCTGTTGCGCTCACTCATTTTACGTCGTGCGCATAGGGTGCCCGCGGTGACCTTTCTCGTGTCGGATGCGGGCGTGCACATGCTTGTGGCGGTGATGACCATGCTGCTCGTCACGACGCGGCTCATCTTCTGGTCCAACATGCCCTCGGCGCCACCGCTGTGCGTCCGCCGGATGCGGCCGCGCACCGTGCTCACGCGCAGCAACAGGTCGTCGCCCCACGCCGCCGAGATGGCCTTCATGCAGTCCGAGACGGCCAAGCGCTTTGTCAAGCCCTCGCGATCGCCCTTCGCCGCCAACGAGGCCGGCGGGGTGCGGTTGTGTGCCCAGTTGCGCATGCGCTTACGCTGGCTCTGTGTCTGCACAGGACGCCGCCGCCAAGCTCCGTCCGCGAACGTTCAACCAGACGTTGATCGACCTAGACGTGCAGTTTGAGGCGCTCGTGCTCAAGCTGTCGCAGCAGAGGTGCGCCTGGCCGCGCGCGCACGCTCGATCGTCGTCGCCTCACACGCACCCGCCCATGCAGCCTCGCCGCGGCGCGCAAGGGCTACCTCGGCACGATCGTCGCCGACGGGCTCAACCTGGGCGTGCTCTCGCGCGTGTACGACATCATCGTCGACGTCGAGGTGTCGAGCGCAGTCATCACCGACGCGCTGCACAAGGTGCCCGTGCTGCGGCTTGACACGGCGACCGGTGCGCACCCATCGCTGCTGCTACTTCGCCTGGCGGTGACGTCCCATCCCGGTGCAGAGCACTTGCTGCGAACGACGCAGCCGTGCAGCCTCGTCCGCGACCGCCGCGGCAAGCCGTGCGCGCTCTTCTTTCGCTACGCCGAGGTCATGCGCGAGAACAGCGAGTTTGCGTCGCGATACCACTACGTTGACCAGACTGTGCACATCGACCTCGGCCAGGTGCGTGCAGGGTGGCAGGCGAGGATGTGGCTCAGGCACGGCCGCAGAGCACGGTCGCGTTCGACGCGCGGCTCCTGCCGATCTTCTACGACGTGTTCCTGTCGATGAACTTTGCCAACGTTGACTGCGTACGCGCGGCGCTCGCGGCGATCGATGGTGCGTGACCGGAAGGGCCGGCGTGTGCGCCTAACCGGCACGCGCGGCGGCACAGAGCATGACTTTGACAATGAGACGCTCGACCGCACGTTCCGCCAGCGCCTCCAGACGTACCTGCTGCTGACGCTGTCGGACCCGGAGAACCTCGTTGCACAGCCCAAGCTCGGCTGGGTCTTGGTCTACGAGATCTACCTGATGGGTGCGTGCGCACACCAGGCGTGATCGCCTGGCTGCGACAGCTCACGCACGCGGGTGCTGCGCCAGATACGCGCATCGCGATCATGCGCGGCGACAGCGCCGTGCTCGAGGGCGCGCTCGACCCGAGCGACCTGCGCATCCTCTCGACCGACCGCGCGACGCTGATCGAGGGCCACGTCGGTGCGGCGCGCGTGCCGCCTGTGCCTCGCCTGATGACGCCGTGCCCAGGCGCGCTCGCGGTGCACCAGACGCTGCAGCCCGACCGGCGCCGCCCGGGCCTCGCGCCCGTGCAAATCTTGCGCTCGACCGAGGACCAGACAATGGCGTTTGTGCTCGCACACTACCCAAAGTGCGTCGTCGCGGCGTGCTCGACCCCTCTCTCACGCGCTCGACGCGCAGGGAGTTTGCGCTCTACGCCGGCTACGACTCGTCCATCGGCGTGTACGTGACGCCGCTTGAGCTCAACCTCGCGCCGGTGCAGCTGGCCGAGCTGATTGAGCTGATCGGGGGGTGCGTGCCGTGCGCTGCGTGCAATGCGCCTCGACTGACGCGGCCGTGGCCAGCTTCGCCGATGTCAAGCCGGCGGTCGTGCGCGGCTCGAAGGCCGTCATCCGCTTCCTGCGCAAGAACGGCATCATCAACCCAGACACATTCATCCTGTGGGTGCGCGCGACGCCCGCACGCCCAGCGCCTGTGTCCTGACCGTGTGCATGTGCGCGCGCGCAGGACGTGCAAATGGCCCTGCCCGTCGTGCGTCTGCGCCCCTTCATGGCAGCCGTGGAGATGGTCGAGGTCGGGCTGGGCGCGATGTCGATCTGCAACGACCTGATGGACGAGGACCACATCGACCGTGCGCCCCCGCGTCTGCCGCGGCGCGCACTGGCCGCTGACACTGTGGCGCAGAGATGACGGTCAAGGTCGAGAGCATCAAGGTGACGACGCACAGCCTCAACCTGGCGGGCGCGCTCGACGTCGACCTGTTGCTGCACCCGTACAGCCTGCAGCTCTTCTGCGTGCGCAACACGGACCCGTACGACTTTGTCATCCCGGACATGCAGGTGGCGCACGGGCCCGGCGTGCGTGATGCCTCGGCCCGCCTGATGCGGCCCGTGCAGATCGTGATCAAGGACAGCGGCATCACCGTCGACGTCTCGGACAAGCAGATCATGCTCCTGATCAAGCTGATTGCGCCGCTGGGCATCTGGCCGGGCGCGACCGGTGGGCACACGTGCGGCCTGCGCGAACCGGGGCTGACCAGAGCCGCAGCCGCCACCCGTTTGGGTGCGCATCCGCCCGCCGGTGACAGCGGGGCGTCGGCCACGACGCAAACAAAGCCCGCGCGCCCGCCGCTCGCGCCCATCCGCGTCGGCAGCCGGCCAGACGCATCGACGCTGACCGGCAGCACCTCAACTGGCGCCACGGCCGACAGCAGCGTGCTCGACAGCGACAGCGACGCCGGCAGCGACAGCGACACCGGCAGCGACAGCGACGCCGGCAGCGACAGCAGCAGCGACAGCCTCGTCGCGCTGCACAGCCCCGAGACGGATGACACGCTCTCGGCGGCGCCGGCCGCGCTGTCCGAGGTCGACACGTTCTCGCCCGACATCGACGCCGAGCAGGCCGCCGTGCCAGACCTGACCGTGCGCTCTGACGAGCTGCGGCGCATGTTTATGCCGCAGTCGGTCGACAGCAGCGACAGCGTCGCGTTCCTGTGCGTTGCAGCCGCTCGCCGGCCGGTGCACGGACGGGCTGACGACACGAATGTCGCACGCAGGTCGCCGCCGTGGGAGCGCTACGCCGTCGAGAACGACCCGCTGCCGATCGTGCTCAAGCGCGCGCGCGTGCACATCCGCCAGTACGAACAGCGCGTGCGGCAACTGGCCGAGGAGCGCAACGCTGCGCTGCGGCGCGAGTTTGCCGTGCGCACGCGCGGCTGTCGGTGATGCGCAGGCGTCCCACATCTCGCACGCTCGGCAGACCATGACCGAGACCGTGCCGCGGTGGAAGCTGCTGCAGCGCAACCACCTGTTCCGCGAGATGCAGACCTCGTTCAAGCTGTGGTCGGTCATCGACTGGTGCGCGCGCGCCTCGCCGCATCGCCTGCCGCTGACACGCGCGAACGCACGCAGGTGCGTCTCGCCCAAGCCGCTGCGCATTTCGCTCGTGGACGAGTACGCGGGCGTCAAGACGAAGCAGCGCCATCGCTCATGGTCGGACGACAGCGCGAGCGGCGACGTGCGCGGCCCGCTGCGCAGCGTCAGCACCGGTGCGCCGCTTTGTCTGCACACGCACACGCACTCACGGCACGGCAGCGCGACTGTGCGCCACGCGGCGCCGCGTCCACGTCGGCGAGTTCAGCGTGCACGACCTGGCCTGCGTCGGCGTGCTGCGCTCGGACGGGAGCATCTCGACCGAGTTTTCGATCCGCCGCGTGAGCGCTCTGGACGTGCGCTGGTGCGTCCGTCCCGCCTCGTGCTGCGACCAGCGCGGCTGACGCACCCGCAGTCCGTCGGGTGTCACGCACGACGTGCTCGCGGTCAGCAACCTGTATGCGCGCGTGCTCAGCAGCAACGACGTCTTTCAGGGCTTTGCGCTGTCGCTGAGCGACGTGCACGTCGGCGTCCAGTTTGACTACTGGATCGAGATGGCCGACGTGATCCTCGTCCCGTTTGCCGATCGCATGCAGGTGCGCCGTACGTCATGCAATGTGCCTTGCTGACCGCCTCGGCCGCGCAGGCCATGTCATCCGAGCCGCCGACGATTCCGCCGCGGCCCGAGCCGCCCGTTGCGACGTCGACGACAACAACGACGGTCACGCCCGACGCGACCGGCGGCTACACGACGACCACGACGACCACGACCACGGCCGCTGCAGCCGCGCCCATCCCAGGGCAGGAGCCGCTGTCATCGCAGTCGGCACTGGTGCGCCTCGCGCGTGCATGTACGCCGACCCGACTGAGACTCGATTTGCGGCGCACGCGCGCAGATCCGGCTGTCGGTGCAGCTCGAGGTGGCCAACCTGAGCGTGGTACTGTGCGCGGGCACGCTGCAGGCCGGCAACGCGATGCGGCTGCAGTGCGAGCGCGTGTCGCTGCACAAGGACGGCTCGACATGCCGCGGCAGCGTGCGCGCCTTCGAGGTCCGCGCGTGCGTCATGGCCGGCAGTGCGAACCGCCCGGTCGACCGCCGCTGCTTTGCGCTGCTGGTACGTGCGGGGCGCGCGCAACGCGACGGCGCCTGACGGTGTGCCGCGCGCCGCAGGAGCCGATGGACGCCGCGCTCGACGTCGTCTTTGGTGCGACGCACACCGAGGGCGCGACCGTGACGCACCTGCGCACAAACGGCACCCTGCGCGCGCACGCGCTCGACATGCACATTACCCTGCACGACATCCTCGTCATCAAGAGCATGATCGACGCCCTCGATCAGGCCTGCCAGCGCTCAGCGTTCCTGCACCCGGAGCTGCAGCCGGGCGCCAAGCGCCTGCTCTCGCTCTCAACCATCGACCAGTTTGAGCCGATTGTGCTGCTGCGCGACAAGCTGCGGCGCTCATTCAGCACGGGCGTGAGCGCGTCGCAGGTGCGGCCGTGCTCTATGCAACAGTCGCCGCAAACAGCTGCTCACACGATCGCACTCACGCGCAGGCGCCATGCGAGAACGAGGTCGACCGCATGGTCGTGTTCGTCGAGGGCATCCACCTCCTGCTCAGCCACGATGACGGCGCGGTTGTGCTGCCGTTCCTGAGCACGCGCCTGTCGGCCAACGAGATCATGCTTGAGAGCTCGGCCACGGAGGTGCGTGGGCCGCCGAGCCTAAGGACGCGCCTGATGCGTGCTCTCGTGCGGCAGGTCAAGGGCAAGCTTGCGCTCAACCTCGGCGTCAACTTCTTCAACAGCCACCGCTCGCTCTGGGACTCGCTGCTCGAGTTTTGGCCGGTGCAGATCGAGGTGCGCCGTCCGCGCTGCTGCTGCTGCCCGTCGTGCGCTGAACTGCTGGCGGCGCACAGTGCTCGGCCACGCGCGGCCCGCTCGGGCGGCGCAAGCTGTCCGTGCGCTCGCAGGACCGGCTTGAGCTGAGCATCTCGACGGACCTGGTGCACACGGCGCTGGCCATCTTCCGCCGGCTGGACATGCACCACCACCCGTCGGTGCACTTGCGCTCGAGGACGCTGCGCACTAGTCTGCTCACGCGAAGCTCCCGGCAGGCGCGCGGCCACAGCGAGGAGCATCTGCCCTTCCAGTTTGTGAACGACACCGGCTTCGAGCTCGTGTGCTGGTCGGCAACGCACCCCATGAACCGGCGCATCCTCCCGCCGCACACACAGACGCGCTGGAGTCCGACCATCCGCCTGCCGTCCGAGGTGCGCTGACCGCGAAGCCGTCTGTCGGACGCACGCGCTGACGGCGCCCGCCGCGCACAGACCGACGACCTCGGCTCGGAGATCCGCATCGGCGTCAAGCTGCACATTCAGCCCGAGATGGCCGAGGTGTTTCTGTCGGTCAACCGGCTGGGCACGCACACGGCGTGGCTGCGGCTCGAGGTGCGCCGTCGTTGGCACGTCGCTGTCGTCCGCTCACATACGACCGACGGCGCAGGACACGCGCGAGCTGTGCGGGCGCATCGCGTGCGACGTCGAGTGGGTCGCCGGCGTCAAGATTGTCACGATGCGCTCGGCCACGCAAGTGCACAACGCGACCGACGTGCCCTTCGCCGTGTCGATGGTCAGCCGCCTGGGCCAGGTCATGGAGCGCGTGGTCGCGCCCAACAGCAACCTCAACGTGCCCATCGGTTTCTCGCTGCGCACGACCATGCGCTTCAAGCCCGTGCTTGACCCATTCCGGCGCCGCCTCGCGCCGCAGCACGGCACCGCGGCTGACGGCGGCGACGCCGCGAGCTCATCCGACGAGGAAGAGTACACGAGCGGGCCGCTGCTGCCGCCCTCGCCGCCCGTTGTGCCCGACGAGGTCGTTGTGCCCGACGAGGTCGTTCTGCCTGGCCAGATTGTCGTCGAGGACGCGCCCACGGTCGACGGCGTGCCCGTGCTCGACGACGCGGCCGGCGAGACTGTTGTCGAGGACGCAAAGGAGCAGCAGGTCGAGTTTGTTCAGCAGGGCGCGGTCAACGGCACCTGGGCACTGCCACTCGGCAAGGCGCCCATCGGCTCGGCGGCAGGAGCGCGGCCAGTGCGCACAACGTCGCTCAGGTCGAGCGGCTCGTCGTCCAGCTCGAGCTCGGGCTCCAGCTCGTCATCAGCGTCGCTCGGGCAGGCGCCCCGGCCGTCCTTCGGCACCGCGCACGCCTCAACGACGTACAGCACCACTACGGCGCATGCGCGCGCACGCCGCTCGTCGCGCCCGGAGATCGCCCGCAGCGCGTGGCTCTACTCGGACGCGTCGTTCGAGTGCCGTTTCCGCCAGGCCGAGCACGTCACGATGACCTGCTACGCCGACGCGGCCGTCGCCGGCACGGCCACGCCGCCCGTGCCCGCCGCGCTCTACTCCCTGCTGTCGGCCTCGAGCAGCGGCGGCGCGGCGAGCAAGAGCGAGCGCAAGCGGCAGGCGTCGGCGGGCGTGCCGGTCGAGCGGCTGGCGGCAGCGTTCGTGTTTGTGGTCTCGAGCGTGCTCGACGACAAGCAGCACGGGGCCCTCGTCGTGCGCATCCTCGCGCCGCTCGCGATCCAGGTGCGTGCGCGCGGCTGTGGTTGCGCCCACTGACACCGTGCCGCAGAACCTGCTGCCGGTGACGATGACGGTGATCGTTGCCGACCGCGGCAGCGCGCCGATCAGCACTGCGACCGTGCCGTCGGGCAAATGCGGGTACCTCTTCGTCGACCCGACCAAGGGTGCGCCGCGCACGCTGCGTGCAGTGCGTGCGGCTCACAGTGCGCCGCTGCACAGGCGACCCGGGCATGCGCATCCTCCTGCCCGCGTTCATGTATGAGATGGGCTCGCCCATGCACCTGCGCCACGACGAGGAGACGATCACGCTGCAGCACAACTCGCACGGCGCGGAGCAGATCTCGCTGCGCATCAAGTGCGTGCGCGCGGGGGAGCGCTGGCCCGGTCGCTAACACGCGCGCAGGTCCACGCGCGACGCCCTCGCCAGCATCTGCCGCCAGATCGCCGTCTACGCGCAGTTCATTGTCATCAACCGCACGGGCCTCGACCTGAGCGCGCGCATCGTGTGTCGAGGGCTGCACACACTGCGCATGTTTGCTCACTCACGCTTGCGCACGCGCAGTACTCGGCGCTCTCGTTCGACCGCGAGAAGGCGCACACGAACGACAGCCGTAGCGAGGTGCGTGCACGCCGTCCCCGCCGTCCTCGCCGTCCGTCTGACCCGCCTGTGCGTGGCGTGCAGACGGGCCTGTTCTTTGCCCGTGCGACGATGGACGACGGCGAGGGCGGCGTGGGCGAGACCGCCCCGCTCGCGCTCTTCTCCGCCTCGCGCTTCAACCCGTTCGGCTCGCGCATGGTCCTGCGCGCCCAGGACACGGCGTGGAGCAAGGTGCCGTCTGCCGCTCGCCGCCTGCTGGTGCGTGCGCCGGCTGACAGCTGCGCACGCGCTCGCAGCCGTTCTCGTTCAACGCGGTCGGCGTCAAGAACGAGGTGCAGCTGGAGGCGTCGCAAGGGCTGGGCGGCTACCAGCTCGGCCTGAAGGTGCGCCGTATCGTGTGTCGTGCCCGTTCTCACGAGTGCGGCGCAGGTCGAGTTTGGCAAGGGCGTGTTTGCCAAGACGCGCGTGGTCACGCTCACGCCGCGCTACGTCGTTGTCAACGACTCGCCGTTCCAGTTCGAGCTGTCGCACGTGCGCGTGCACGACTTTGCGACCGACCTCAACGGCGACGGCAAGCGAGAGGAGGCCGCGGCGGGCGCGATTGTCCCGTCGGCCGTGGCCCTCGCGACAGCGGCGGCGATCGGTCTGCCCGCCGTGCCGACGACTACACCCGCGTCCGTCCGCGACCAGCCGCGCGTCAAGCACCCGGACGCCGCCGCACCGAAGCGCTCGCGCGGCAAGCGCGTCAAGGACTTTTTCCGCGGGCTGCCCAACTCGCTCAAGCGGGCGGGCGCGCAGGACGTGTACGCCCCTCACGGCGTGCAAGCGATGCACGCCACCGCGCCTGGACCGACACAGAGCCTGCCGGCCGCGGCAGTGCAGGCAAATGCGTCGCCAGCCGTGGTACCACTCCTTCCGACGCCCGCTCAGCCGCCGCTAGCACCGGCACTCGAGACGACCACGCGACGGCCTGCAGCCACGCCGGCGGCGTCGCTCGGCGTGACGGTGCCGATCAACTACGTTCCGTCTGAGCCCTCGTCGCCGGCGCTCGTGCTCGAGCCCAGCCCTGCCGCGCACGTGTGGGAGGTGCCGTCGATGACCGTGACAGACGAGGGGGACCCGGCCGCCGCGTGGGAGGCGTCGATCCTGAACGCGTCGCCGTCGGCACCGCTGCCGCTGCACCCGCCGGGCCTCGTGCTGATGACGGACGAGGAGCTGATCGAGGCCGAGGCGCTGGCCGGCGCGGCGGCCGAGACCGAGGCCGTGCAGGTCGACCGCGAGACGACGTCGTCTGCGAGCAACGTGCGCGAGCCGTCGACGGCGTCTGCGTCCGCGTCCACGTCGGCCTCGATGTCGGCGTCCGCGTCGGCCACAGCAACCGCATCCGAGGGCCGGCCGCGACCAATCGACCCGCACCGTGCGTGTGGCCGTGCTGCATGCAGCGCGCAGTGCGACTGACTGGGGTGGTGTTGCGCGCGGGCAGTCGTCGAGCCCGTGAGCCGGCCCAAGCTGTTCGGGCCCGGCGACGAGGCCGCGTTCCATCTGATCTCATCCGACTCACTCGCAACGACGCCGCGTGTGGCGCTGCGCCAGCCCGGCCGCAGCGGCTGGTCGGCCGCGGTCGACCCGATGTCAATCGGGACGACGTTCCTCAAGATCCCTGCGCCGAGCAACCGGCGGCACCCGAAGCTGACGCGCGAGGACGTGGCCACGATCATCCGCGTCGACGTCAAGCTGCAGGAGCAGGTGCTCTTCCTGCACATCGCGCACCACCAGGGCCCGCCGCCGTACCGCCTCGACAACTTTACCGACGTCCCGGTCGTCTTTGAGCAGATCGGGCACGTGCCCGGGCGCAAGTGCGTGGCTGTTCGTGCTGCAGTTGGCTGCTCACGCGCCGGTCGACAGATACACGGCGCACGCCAACCAGGGCGTGCCGTTCGTGTGGGACGACTCGCTGCACCACGAGCACGTCGTGCGCGTGCACGTCGGCGGCGAGACTCGCGAGATCGACCTGCGCTCGATCGGCGACATCCCGCCCGTGCGACTCGGCCAGGCGTCGGCGACGGCAGCGGCGACGGCAGAAGCGGCGGCACCCCAACTGCACACGAGCGGCGCGCTGGCCACGCTCGCGACGTCGCTCGCCGCCGCGCCGGGGCTGCACTACAGCGTGAGCCATCTCAACTTGCCGCGGCGCACGCACAAGCGGCCCAAGGGCAAGCCGCGCGAGACCGTCTTCAGCGTCGCGCCGGCTCACGAGGCCGTGATCGCGTTCCAGCTGACGGTTGAGGGCAGCGTCACTGTGCTGCGCGTGCTCAACGAGACCGCCGCATCCGTCGACGCCAGCGCACCCGCTGACGCACCAACGAGCACCGCTGGCACCGCCGAGGTCCCGCCGCAGCGCACGGCCCAGGGCGAGCGTCACGGGCTGGTGCGTCGCGTGCCGCTGAACGGTGGCTGCACTCTCGCTGACGCGCTGCGCAAAGCGCCACCTGCTGCACCTGCGACGCAAGAAGACCGTCTACGGGCAGCGCCAAGGCGCGCTCGCGGCCAACCTCGGCAACGCGACCGTGCGTGTGGCACACTCGTAGGCAGGCGCCTGACGCGCGTCTCGCGTAGGTCGCGTGGATGTTTGACGTCTCGCTCAAGGGCCTCGGCGTGTCGCTGCTGGACCACCAGCCGATAGAGCTCGTATACATCACGCTGAGCGGCTGGGACGTGCGCTACGACTCGAGCGACGTCGATGGCACGTTTGTGGCGACGCTGCAAAAGTGCGCCGGAGGATGGACGCTGGTCGCCGCGCGCGGTACACTGACGCCGTAGCGCAGCTTCCAGGTCGACAACCAGATCCCCGGCAGCATCTTCCCCGTCGCAGTGTACCAGACGCGCGTGCGGATGCGGCCGTCGCTCGTGGTGCGTTTGACGTGCGCGGCACGCCGCTGCATGGGTCGCTGACCGCGGCGGCGGCGGCGCAGGACACGATCGTCAAGGATGAGGCCAGCCGCCGCAAGGCCGAGCTGCTCAACGCCCAGGTACGCCATGTGAGCGGAATGGTGCTGCGGAGCGCCCCACGCCTCGGCGCGCACGGTGCAGGGCGACCACGTGCCGTTCCTGCAGGTCCGCTTCCGCCTGCTCAAAAACAAGTCGATCGGCTTCCTGGTCTTCGAGTGCTTCCTCATGCTCATCCAGGAGTTTTCTGTCGAGCTGACCGAGTCGTGCGTGGCCCGCACCCCTGCTGCTGCTGCTGCTGCTGCTGACAGTGCCGCCCACTGGCAGGTTTATGACGCGCATGTCGGCCTACGTCGACGAGCTCATCCCGGACTGGATCGACCTGGAGGACTCGCTCGGCGACGTACAGCCGGCCCTGCCGACCCTGCGCGACGACGTGCGTGCGACGTACCAGTAGCGCGGTGCACTGATAGCGCGGTCGCTTAGGAGGGCGTGATGTCGCTGCTGGGCGAGAATGGCAACGTGCGCGTCTACTTTGAGCTGTTCGAGCTGTCGCCCATCACGCTCCAGCTGACGCTGCTGCGCACGCAAGAGTCGGACCCGGTCGCTGCGCCGGCGCTCTTTGGCTCGCGCAGCACAAGCCGCAGCTTTGTCACGGCCGACCCGCAGCGCTCGGTCAACGCGTTTCACGTCCTCTTCAACGTGCTCGCGATGACCTGGGGCAACGTCAAGCAGGCGCGGCTCAACCTGAACGGTGCGCGCTACGACCCGTGCGCAGTGCATGCTGACCTGTGAGCGTTCAGCGCTCGAGGCGCACAAGCTTTTTGCCGACGAGAAGACGCTGCTGCAGCTGTGCCGGCGCCACTACGTCCGCCAGGGGCTGTTCCAGGTGCCGCACGCGCGTGCAGCACTAGCAGCGACATGTGGCTCAAAGCACACTACACGGCCGCAGATCTACAAGATCGTCGGCGCGGTCGAGGCGTTCGGCAACCCGGTCAACCTCGTGGGCAATCTGGCCGAAGGCGTGGTGCGCCACCGATTGTCCACCTGTACGCTTGCTCGTCGGGCGCTGACGGCCGCATGCGCGTCGTCAGGAGGACTTTTTTTACGAGCCGATCTACGGACTACTGCGCGGCGGCCCCGGTGACTTTGCCGTTGGTCTCACGATTGGCATGACGTCGCTGCTGAAGAGGTGCGTGCCCGGTGCGCTTGCGTGGCTGATGCGCGCTTGCGTTGCAGCGTCGGCGTGAGCGTGCTTGAGACGACGTCCAAGATCACGGGCTCGCTGGGCCGTGGCCTCGCCGAGGCGACGCTCGACCGCAAGTACCAGGCCAAACGCGTCGGTGCGTCGCCCGTTCGCCCGTTCACCCGTTTGCTCGTCTTCGCAGTGACACTCATGCGCGGCGCACGTAGCCACGCTCAACGAGGGCTCGCGCGCCAACATCGTCAAGGGCGTCAAGACGAGCTTCAAGGCGCTCGAGCTGGGCCTGTCATCGGGCCTGTGCGTGCGCGCTCGCTGCTGTGCTGCGAGGGTGGCTGACGCGGTCTGCGGCAGCGCGGGCGTTGTGAACCAGCCGCGGCGCGAGCTGCGCGAGGCCAAGGCGATCGGGTACCACGCGCTGCCGGCGTTCGCCAAGGGCGCCGGCCAGGGCGCGGTCGGGCTGGCGACGAAGCCAGTTGTGGGCCTGATGGACGGGGCGGCGATCTTTGTGCAGTCGGTGCGCAACCAGCTGTTCACGCACTCGTCGCTGGACGAGTCTGGCCCGGTGCGTGCGTCGCGACGCCTGGGTGCGTCTTTGTGTTGACCAAGTGGGTGCGCGCCAGGTGCGTCTGCCGCGGCACATCGGCCTGGACGGCGCCGTACGGCCCTTCACGGCCTCCAGCGCGTTTGGCGCGATGCGGCTGCGGCTGCTGCAACGCAAGGCCCGCCGCCGCAGCGAGCGCAAGCACACGCTGCTCGAGACGTTTGACCCGCTGCACGTCGCGCACGGCCGGCAGTACCACCAGCAGCGCAAGCACCCGCACGTGCACGAGGCGCACGGGGGCCCGGCCGACCCGTTCGCGCGCGGACCCGGCTCGCCGGCGCTTGTGCACAACGGTAGCGGCCCGTACCCGTACCACGACCTGCATGCGGTGCCGGACCGGGCGTACGGCGCGTCGCTCGACGGCTCGGCGTCGGCCGCGGCGTGGCCCTCGCTGCTGGCGCCGGTGGACGGCGGCGTGTCGCTGCCGCCGCTGGGCGGCGCGCTATCGGACGATGAGGGCTCATTGTCGTCGTCGTCGTCGTCATCGTCGTCGGACGAGTCGCTCGCGTCAGTCGACGCGCTCGGCGACGAGCAGCGCGACGAGGTGTATCTGTCGCACTTCCACTTCCCGACCGACGGCACGATCCTCGTCATCTCCAACAAGAACGTGATGATGGTGCGCATGACCAGCTCGGCCCGGCGTTGGCGGGTGCCGCTGGCGCTACTGCGGGTGCGTGCTGCCTGCGTGTGTGGTGCTGCTGCTCACTGACTCGCGCACACGCACGCACAGGGCATCCGCGGCCTCGGCGAGGCCCTCGATCTGCTCGTGACCGACGACCCGGACGAGGCGCTGGTCGCTGCGCCCAACGACCCTGCCGTGGCCGTGTCGCCGACGAGCGAGGCCGCGCCGGCCCTACCGCGCGTGCGCCCGAGCGAGGTGCGCGGGCGGCGCAAGTCGTTCCTCGAGCGCGTCTTTGGCCGGCGCAGCGCCGTGCGCAACGTGCGCGTGTTTTGCGGCGACGCGCAGACGCGCGAGGTGCGTGCGGCTTGCGTGCTTGCGTGCGTTCTGCCTTGCTCACCCTGATGTGCGTGCCCCAGCGCATCGAGGTCGCCATCCGCGACGCGCTGCACCGGTACAACGAGGAGGCGGCCGTCGTGGCCGACGTCGTGCTCGGCCGTGAAATTTCGCGAAGCTTGTTGTTCTAAGGGCAAAGCATTTTTGCATGGGCACCACCACACCTTAAAGCTGCGTCATGACCTGCCGCAGCCGCACGTCGCCGGCCCAGTCCACACCGCTCTCAAGGATCAGCCCCTGCCACGCGTGCGCGGTTGAGCACCGAAGCAAGCACTGCTTCCGCGCGCGCGCGCGCACCTGGAACACGTTGACGAGGATCTGCCCGCGCCCGAGCGCACCCGCGAGCTCGTCCTGCTTGCGCGCGACGAGGTCGCTCTGCGACGCCGTCGCGCGCGTCGCCTGCGCCTCGCGTGCGCGCTCGCTCTCGGCCGTGAGCGCTCGCGTGTCGGCCTGCACCTCTGTGGCGGCGATGCTGAGCACGCACGTCTCCGTTCACGCGGGCACCACGCACGCAGCAGCTCCTTCTGCAGCGCCTGCGTCTCGACCAGCAGCGCGCGGTGCTCGGCCGCGAGCGCGAGCACGTCCTTGACGAGCTCGTCGCGCAGGTCGATCGCGTGGGCGAGGCGCGCGTCGCCGTCGTTGGCCGCTGCGGGCGCGAGCGCGGCGCGCCACAGCTGCTCGTGCTGCAGCACGCTGCGCCCGTCGTGATCAGCAGCAAGCAGAGAGCGGCGAGCAGCGGCGCACCGCTCGGCGAGCTTGGCCCTGATCGCGGCGCGGTCGGCTGCGCGGAACACGTCGTCCTTGAGCCGCTCCATCTCGTCCTCGTCGAGGTCGCGCGCGCGCCGTCTGATCGCTGTGCGCCCCGCGCTCAGCACGCGCCTCCCCGCCGTCCCGTGCCGCCGGTCCCGCGCACCGTCCAGATGCGCGCGATGCTCGTGCAGCTGCCCCGCGATCCACCTCATCCTCCTCCTCTCCCTCGCGCCCCGCGTCTCCCCCTCGCGCCGATCCGCCACCGCCTCAGCCGTCCCCGCGCGGCTCCCCGCGACGCGCCGCAGCAGCGCGGCCGCCGTCGCCCGCAGCGCCCGCGCCGCCGCCGCCGCCTCGATCAGCGCGCCGCCCTCCATTCGAGACTCGATACGGTGACAGTGACCGTTACAGATTTGAAGTAGGATGACGACGCGCTGGGAGGCGGCGCAGGCGCGGCTCGGGCGGCTCGCGGCGCGGCTGGCGGCGCTCGAGGGCGCGGCGGCGACGGCGCTGCGACACGTGGACGAGGCCGAGCGGCGCGCGGCGGACCGGCTGCCGGTGGGCGTGTGGCGCCCCCGCCGATCGGGCCAGGCTCGCTGACACGGATGAGCGCAGGAGCTGCTGCTGAGCATCGCCCACGCCACGCAGCGCATCGCCGCGCAGCTCGATCCGGCGATGGTGCCGGCCGCGGCAGTGTGTGTGCCGTCGGCGACGACAAGCGTGATGACGACCACGACGACCGCGGTCGCGAACGAGAACGTGCCGCCGCCCGCTGCCGGCATCGCGCCCAAGGCCGTCACCGCAGCGCCCGCCGTGACCATCCCGAAGCCCGTGCTGCGCCCGGTCGAGCAGGGCGAGTTTGCGGCCATCCCGCGGTGCGGCGATGCCCGCGCGTGTGCTGCTTGTCGTGCTGGTTGACACGGCCCGCGCCAGGTATATGATCAAGGGCCGCCTGACGCTGCAGCGCCTCAACGAGAGCGCGGCGCACCTGCTACAGGTGTACCAGGACAAGTACAGCGTGCTGCAGATGCCCGCAGCGCGCATGAAGGAGCCTCTGCGGCGCAAGTACCAGGTGCGCGCGCGCGTCTCCCCGCTGCCGTCGCGCTCACACATGCGCACGCGCGCGGTCGGCAGGCGTACATGGCCGCCGAGACCGAGGACACGCGCGACATCTACTTTGTGTGCGAGGACGACGTGCGCACGTTTGACGGCCCGTTCAAGCTCGACACGCACGGCCGCGCCGTCTTGCTCATGCTGCGGCACCTCGGCCGACTCCGCGAGCTGCGCACCAAGGGCGTCGTGCGCTATGTGCTCCTGTCGTGAGCGCCCCCTCTGTGGCCTCGCGTCGTGTGCACAGTAACGCAACAGACACACAGCACAGCACGGGACGAGACAAAACTCAGACGATGGTGTCCATCGGGAAGGGCGAGTACTGGTTCTGCTGCGCGGCGGCGTTGAGCAGGTGCGTGATCACGCGCGCCGCGACGTGGTCTTCAGTCGTCTCGTGCACGTTAAGCACGAGCCGGTGCCACTGCACGTTGATTGTGCGCGACGCCTGCGACACGCGCCAGCTGCGCATCGCCGCGGGCGGCTGCGTATGGGCGCACAAGATCAGTAGACGGCGAGCGGGCGCGCGAGCGTGCACGCACGTTCTCGCTCGCCATCGGCGCATCGTCCGCCGGCGCCTCGACAAAGTGCGCGCTGCCGTACGACGCCTTGGTGTACTTGATCATGACGAAGCGGCGGCGCAGGCTCACGTTGACAAAGTCGACGTCGTCAAACTCGATCAGGTTGTAGTCGATGTCGGCGTCAAACTCCTGCAGCGCGCGCAGAGGGCGTGTGAGCGGTCGAACACCGGTGCGAGCAGCACTGATGCACCTGGAAGACGCGCTTGTCGTCGATGTCGTCGCTCTTCTTCTCAGACGACGGCCAGCGGGCAGCCACCCAGCGGGCAGCCACCCAGCGGTAGATGAAGCCCTTGAGGGCGTAGAGCACGACCAGCATCACAGAGATGACCAAGACCAGCCAAAAGACCTGCGCGCCCGCGACTTGTCAGTGCGCCGCCACATGCCACGTGTGCAGGCCGCACGTTGGTCGGCGCGATGGCCGTGCCGCCGATGATGGCGATGCTCGTGAGCACGACCGTCCACGACGTGTAGTCGAAGCGCGAGTTTGGGAAAAGCAGGTACAGCTTCTTGGCGGCCTGCAGCGCGGAAACAGCGTCAGCAGAAACACGGCCCGGCCTCCGCGCGTACCGTGTCGAGCTCCTCCCGCCGCGACAGCGCCTGGGGGCGTATGATGGCCACAAGAACGGCCCAGATGAGCGAGATGAAGACGTAGATCACGCCGACGCAGACTGTCACCTCCCACAGCGTGAAGCGCGGTCCGAGCGCGCCGACGAGGACGAGAATGGCGCCAATGACAAGCCAGAACGCTGCTCACGTGCGCGTCAGGCAGGATGCACGGCGGGCAGGTCGCGCACCCGTGAAGCGGAAGCGCAGAAACACCTCGCTTGTGCCGCCGCTGAGCGAGGCCGCGCTGAAGTCCATCACCACGTCGCGCAGCGTGTGCAGTGGCACCGAGAAGTAGACCGAGTTGTGCACCTGCGTCCGCTCCACCTGGATCATGAGCGCCTCCTCGCTCAGCGCGCAGTGCATGTTGTTGACCGCCGTGCTGCTGAGGTCCTTGACCTTGCGGCTCACGTTGTCCGAGAAGAACGCCTTGTGGTCAGCGCCGACGACCTGCGAGCGCGGCGTGAGTGGCAAGCGAGAGGCGCAGCGAGTGCGCGGACGCACCAGCAGACGGCGGTCGGTAACGGCGAGCAGCACGTTTGTGTGCAGGTCGCGCGACATGCCGGGAATGCGCGCGTACTTGCACAGCACAACAGCGAAGCGCTCGGCGCCTGTGCGCGGTGCGGCCGTCGCGGCGATCAGCACAATCAGCGGCAGCGCATGACGTGCGCACCGCCGGGCAGCTTGAGCTTGGCGACCTTCTCGTCCGGGAGCAGGAACGCCTGGAGCAGCTCGTTGGCGTTGATGCTGCTGGCGACAATGAAGCGGTGCAGGCTGCAGGGGAAAAAAAAAAGGCCGTAAGTCTGCGCGCAGGCTCGCGGCGGGCGCACCGGTCGTTCTCGTCCTTGGCAAAGACGCGCAAGCGCTTGCTCCAGTTGACGACGGCGCGCTCGTCGCCGTACACGAGCAGCTGGCGCTCGCGCTCGAGCGGGTCCTCGGCCGTGTCCTGCGCGGCACAACGGGTCAGTGCCATCGATCTGTCGTGGGGAGGCAAAGCAGCCCCGGACGCACAGGGCTCGTGCCGATGCGCGTCGCGGGGAGGGCGATGTCGAGGCCGAGCAGGCCGCCGAAGAAGACGGCGAAGGGGTTGGGGCCGGCGGGGCCGGGGGGCGGCACGTTGAGCGGCTGGTACATGAAGTTGCCGGGGGCCATCTGCTGCTGCTGCTGCTGTTGCTGCTGCTGCTGCTGCCACTGCTGCTGCTGCTGCGGCGAGATGCGCCGCTGCTGCTGGGGAATGGGCTGCTGCTGCTGCTGCTGGGGGACGGGCTGAACGGGCTGCTGCACGGGCGCCGCCTGCTGCTGTCGCTGCTGCTGCTGGGCAGTCCACAGCGCCTGCTGCTGGGCAGTCCACAGCGCCTGCTGCTGCGCCTGCCACTGCGCCTGCCACGCGGCCTGCTGCTGCGGCGTCAGCGGCTCAACATGGACGGGCGGCGCCTGCTGCGGCGGGACGGCGGGGGCAGGCGCAGCGTCGGCAGCCGCGTCGTCCGCGTCCGTGTCGGCGTCGGGAAGCTGCTGGTACGCGGCCGACTGGAACCCGGACATGAAGTTGGGGCTTGTTGTTTGGGCTTGCCTGCTGCGTGGGAGAGAGGCGACGGGGGAGGCGCGATCTCTGCAAAGTGGTAACTTGGCACCTACGGGTACGCTGCCGTACACAACACACACGCCACCTAAAGCCAGCATGGTGGCGTGTCACCTTGTCGTGTCACGTGCCCCGCGTGCGTCTCGCTCCGAGTCTGCCCGCAGAACGCCTCGACAGCCATGCCGCGTCCGCCGCAGCGCGCCGTGTACGTCGTCGGCGTCGGCATGACCAAGGTGTGCGCGCGCGGCACCGCACGGCAACCGCACGCGATGACGGCGCCGCGCCAGTTCGAGAAGCCCGGCCGCGTGCCCGGCCTCGACTACCCGCAGATGGCGCGCGAGGCCGTGACCAAGGCGCTGCTCGACGCCGGCCTCACGTACGACCAGGTCGAGATGGCCGCCGTGGGCTACTGCTACGGCGACTCGACGTCGGGCCAGCGCGCGCTGTACCAGATGGGCATGACGAGCGTGCGCACCGTGCGGACGGCACAGCCGTGCGCCAACACACACTCACACAGATCCCGATCATGAACGTCAACAACAACTGCTCCACCGGCTCGACCGCACTGTACCTCGCCAAGAACGCCGTCGCCGGCGGCACGGCCGAGTGCGCCCTCGCCCTCGGCTTCGAGAAGATGGCGCCGGGCTCGCTGCAGTCGGTCTTGTGCGTCGCCGAGCTGCGCACCCGCATCGGCTCACGCTCGCACACACACGCGCGCGCAATGCGCAGCCGCGACCGCACCAACCCCGGCGACTGGAGCTTCAAGATCATGGCCGGCAAGATGGGCGTTGAGCAGGCGCCGGGCGCGCCGCAGCTCTTCGGCAACGCCGGCGTCGAGCACATGGAGAAGTACGGCACGAAGGAGGTCCACTTTGCCAAGATTGGCCACAAGAACCACAAGCACTCGGTCAACAACCCCTACTCGCAGTTTCAGGAGGAGTACTCGCTCGACCAGGTCCTCAACGGCAAGAAGATCTTCAAGTACCTTACGCTGCTCCAGTGCTGCCCGACTTCGGACGGCGCCGGCGCGGCCATACTCGTCTCGGAGGACTTTGTGCGCCAGCACAAGCTCGAAGGCATCGCTGTGCAGATCGTCGCGCAGGCACGTGCGCAAGGTGGTGGACGCGTGCTCGTTCTTACTGCAAACGCGCGCGCAACGCAGGAGCTCCTCACCGACACACCCGACGCCCAGCACGGCTCGATGATCGAGCTCGTAGGCGCGAGCATGACCAAGAAGGCCGCGCAGCGCGTCTTTGCCGCCGCCGGCATCACGCCCAACGACGTCCAGGTCGTCGAGGTGCGCCTGGGTGCGCCGCCGCCGCCGCCGCTGCTGCTGCGGTGCTCACAGCAGCCGCGCGCGCACAGCTGCACGACTGCTTCTCGGCCAATGAGCTCATTACGTACGAGAACCTCGGCCTGTGCCCCGAGGGTAAGGCGGGCGAGTTCATCGACCGCGGCGACAACACCTACGGCGGCAAGTACGTCGTCAACCCGTCGGGTGGCCTCATCTCCAAGGGCCACCCGCTCGGTGCGACGGGTCTCGCGCAGTGCGCCGAGCTCACGTGGCAGGTGCGCGGCTGGTGCGGCAAACGCCAGGTGCCCAGCGTCAAGAATGCGCTGCAGCACAACCTCGTACGCCGGCCTGGCACGGCTGTACTGCACAGCGCTCACGCAGCTGGTCGCGCAGGGCCTCGGTGGCGCCGTCGTTGTGACGCTGTACCGCAAGGGCTTCCCGGACGCGCCCACGCCGGCGCCGGAGAAGAGCCGCCTGGGCTACAACGCCGGTGCGGTGGCACTGTGCCCGGCGACATCGCTGAGCGACCCTCGCGTGCGCACACACAGCCATCGTCTGCCGCAACATCACCGACGACGACTTCGTCCGCGCCTCGCCCCGCGGCCGCGTCGAGGGCCTCCGCCCCGAGTTCTCCGTCGCCAAGCCGCGCGAGCCGGCGGCCAAGCCGCAGCCGCGCACCAAGGCCAACCTGTGAGCAACAGAGCGTGTGCATCGGCCGCCACAGCGCGAGAGCCGCTTCGAATCGTGACACGAAATCACGCCACGCGCTTGCCAGCATGGCCGCTCCTCGTCAACACTTCGCCCATTGTATACACACACGCGCCCCCCCCCGTCTACGACTGCATCGCGTCGGCCGCGCCGTCGGCCTCCTCGTCCGCGGGCGCGCCCTCGGCGATCTTCATCTCGACGTCGTACTCCTGGTCGCAGCCCGCGTACGAGTCGCACATAAAGTAGAGCTTGTACGTGAACCGCCCGGCCGCCGACGGCACAAAGTCGAGCTTGACGCTGGCCTTCTTCTGCAGCGTGAGGCGCTGTGCGTGGCACGACCACGTGTCAGGGCACGCGCGGCGCAGGCATCGCGCGCGCATACCTTGATCGCGAGCAGTGCGTTGCCGCGCACGTCGCCCAGTACGAGCCACCACCCCTCGTCCTTCTTCTGCGGGTAGAACGGCGCAATAACGGGGCCGACGTCCGGCGAGTCGTCCTCGCGCTCGAGGTTGACCGTGACCACGACCGACTCGCCCGTGCTACGCGTCCGCGCCGCGTCAGCATCACGAGCCGGTGCTGCCCGGCGCCACGCACCGCAGCTCGCCCGCGTCGGCCACCTCGAACGAGAGCTCGATGTTCGGGTAGCGGTTGCACGCGCGCGCGACCTCCTTGAGCTGGCGGTCGTTCATTTGGAGCAGACCGCGGCGGTTGTCATCCTGTTGGGCGGCGGCGGCGACGCCGCATGAGCTCCGCGCCTCACACGCGTGCGAACCGCAGCGCACCTCCAGGTCCATAATGTCGTACACGGTCTTGACCTCGCGCTGCGTGCATCGCTTGATCACGGCGTCGTCAAAGTACGGCAGCTGCTTAAGCGGCGACTCGTTGTCCCACATCGCCTGCACCGACATCTGCGCCAGCTCCATCGCCGCCAGCGCCGGGCCAAGCCAGCCGTTGCTTGAGATGACGTCGACCGCGGCCTGGATCAGCTGGATCGTGTGCCGCAGCACCTCCTTCTGATCCGCCTCGAGGTCAGGCGGGAGCTGCATGCGCGAAAAGTGCGCCTGCGCGTCGCTTGAGCCACCGTGCTCTGCTTGCGCGGCGAGCAGGCGCACCTGCATCAGGATGTTGGCCTTCGAGTGCGGGTCGTTGAACTTGCGAATGTTGGCCTTGACCGGCAGCTTGCCCAGGAGCTGTCCGCGCGCACTAGTCAGCCTCGCGACGGTCAGCGTGCACGTGTTGTTATGGCACCTTCTCGAGCGCCGCGTCCTCGTGGTGCCGCACGGGCAGCGAGTCATACTCGACCGCGTTGCAGACGACCTCGAGCAGGCCGCGCAGCTTGGTCTTGTTCGTGAGCGACATGGCGAAGAGCTGACGGCGCGGCCGTGAGCTTGCACGCGCGTGCGCAGCGGTCGCGCGCACCTCGATCGTCGTGTAGTGGATGTAGTAGTACGCGGCGATCATGCCCAGGTTGAGCGGTACGACGTTCATTTCGTCCTCGATCGAGATGCACTTGGACTGCTCCAGGTCCGCCAGCGTCGTCTGTACGCCGCGCGCACACGCCGTCAGCACGCGGGCATCGCAACAGCCGGCCCCCCCGCGCGCCGCACACGCACCTCCACCAGCTCCGACAGATGGTCCGACAGGTGCCGGTGCGTCACGCCCTGCAGGTTGTAGTAGTTCGGGTTCTGCGCCATGCGGCGGTACAGGAACGTCCACGTGAGGTAGTCGACGGCGTCCTGCGACCGCGGCCCGCGCGCGTGTGTCACTGGGCCGCCTCTAACGCGCGCACCGGCGACACGCACCTGCTTGTTCTCGATCGTGCGCGTGACGATCTCCGCGTTAAAGTTGTCGTGCAGGAACTGGTCGAGGTGTGACTCGACCGGCAGCGCCTCGTACAAAAACTTCTTGTAAAAGTCCTGCCGCGACGCAGCGTCAACCTCCCAGCCGCGCAGGGCCTCACGCACACCTTCTTGGACGACTGGCACAGCAGGTAGCAGTAGCTCGTGCGGTCGACGCCGGGGCGGTTCGCGCGGCCCATCATCTTGGCGCGGGCGTCAGCAGGCGTGTGGCGTCGGAGCACAAGCGCGTACCTGGAGCACGTCGGCGATGGCGTAGTCGACGTAGCGGTGCTCCTTGCCTTCAAAGTACTGCGAGCCCATGAGCACGACGGTCTGGGCGGCCATGGTCATGCCCCAGCACGTGTCCTTGGACGCGACGACGACCTGCAGCACGCTCAGCACGGCCGCTGATCGGCGCGAGTCGCGCGCCCGCACCTGGATCGCGCCCGCGTCAAACAGCTGCTCAACGAGCTTCTTCTCCTGCGCCGTCATCGTCTCGTGGTAGAACGCGACGCCTTCACGCGTCCGAAACGACGTCAGCGACCGGTCGGCGGGGCGAGCGCGACAGCGACAGCACAAGGAGAGAGACTCTCCGTCTCGAAGACACCCGCGATCGCGCATGGGAGCGACGCGCGACCTGGGTCAGAGAGACGTGCCCGCCACCACCGCCCACAGGGCTCCCACAGGCCGCAGCCCGGCATACGCACCGTGCGGCAGGGTCTTCTTGAGCGAGCGGTCGCTGATCAAGCCCATGTACTGCTCAAGCTCCTTCGGGTCGCAGTGGAGGAAGCGGTCCTCGCGGCCGTCCGCCAGCGCTTGCGTCACCAGCTCGACGGCGGTGATGCGCGCCTGCTTGCGCGAGGGCACAAAGACGATCGCGGGCTTGGCCTCGTCGTGTGCGAGGATGGCCGAGTACGCCGGCTGCGGCAGCGTGTGAGAGCCACCCCAAGTGCACTGTGCGGCGAGCCGTGCACCTTGCTCATCGCCATCATCATTGACGCAAAGTGCGGGATGTTGTAGCCCTGCACGTGGATCTCGAGCTGCACGGGGCCCACGTTCGGGTTGAAGTTGAAGATCGACTGGCTCGTGCAGCCGCACCTTGCAAGACTTCGTGTCAGCCGACGCAAGCGCGCGCGCGACCGCCACGCACCACTCGCCCAGGTCGCGCGCGTTGGCCAGCGACGTCGACAGCACGACAATGCGGATCTTGTGCTCGAGCTGCGACGAGATGTAGCGCATGCGCGACGTGATGACCTCGATCACGGGGCCCTGCGCCGCCCGCCGTCAGCGACAAAAGGGCCCGCACAAGCGCACGCACCAGGTTGCCGCCGATCAGGTGCATCTCGTCGACGATGAACAGGTCCACGTTCTGAACGTTCTTGCGCTGCTTCCACCGGCGCGAGATCATGTCCCAGTGCTCCGGCGTTGCGATGATGACCGAGCCACGCTCGAGCAGCTGCGGGGCGGCCGTCAGCCGTACGCCGCACGCGTGCCCTGTGCGCGCACCTTCAGGTCCGCCGTCGTCTCGCCCGTCAGCGCCACAATCGCGTGGCCGAGCGTGCCAAACTTGCTGCGCCAGTCGGCCAGGCGCTCCTCAACGACCTCCTTGTACGGCGCAATGTAGACACAGCGGCCGTTGGGCTTCTGGTTCCACATGCGCAGGAGCGCAAACTCGGCGCAGATGGTCTTGCCCGAGCCCGTGCGCGCGCCGACAAACGTGTTGTCGTCCGTGTTGTACAACGTCGGGAAGACCTGCGCGCAGCAGGCGTGTCGTTGAGCGGCAGGTGGGAGCAACGAAATGTTCCCACGCGGCGCACCTGAGTCTGAATCGCATTGAACTCGCTCACGCGCCCGCTGTAGATGGCCTCGTACAGCGGGTTGCGCAGCGCGCTGATCGGCAGCGGCTTGAGGTCGAGCAGGTCCGTGTGCGGCGGGTACTTGGACGGGAGAATGAGGTGCTGCGTGTACGTCGCGCGGGTCAGAGTGCGGGTCGTGCCTGGCCCGCGATGCACGACACACACACACACACACCTTGAACGAGATTGGCAGCGACGTGCCCGAGTGCATCCACCGGTCCGAGATCACCTTGAGGTAGTAGTTTGGCGGCAGCGGCTCAAAGACCGGCACGGTGAAGCTCAGCAGGTGCTCCTCCTCGGCGTACTTGCGGCGCAAGATGAACGGCTCGTGGTACAGCACCACCTCCTGGTCGACGTCCTCCACGAGCACCCAAAAGAACTCGGCCGTGCCGTGTACAGCCTCGTCGTACTGGAAGTCGGGCGTGACCGTGAGGTCGACGCGCAGGAGCGACGTCGTGATCGGCTGCACGTGCACGACCAGCTCGAGCTGCGCGCCAGGCGCGCCAGGCGCATGAGCAATCGCCTCAAGTGGCGCCGCACCACGCACCTTGGGGAACTGGTGGATGACCTTGTGGATGGCCTTGCCGAGCTTGGGCACGCGCACGAGCTCGCCCAGCTCCTGCGGGTTGAGGTCGTACAGGCGCTCGAAGGCGATGTCCTTCTTCTCCAGGCGCTTGACGACGTCCTCCGGCACCGACTTGAACTGACGCAGCGGCGACATTGACAGCCAGCAGCGCTTGTCGACCATCTTGCACATGTTGAGCGCTGCGGTAGCCGGTCACAGGCGAGCGGCGCGTGCGTTGGGTCAGCTGCGCGCACCCTTCTCGGCGAGCTGCGCCCAGCCGCGCTTGAGGCACATCTCAAACAGGGCACGCAGCAGCCGCCCGGCCGACTGCGTCACATAGACCATGTCGGCGATGAGCGCAAAGCCCTCGAGCTTGAGCTGCGAGATGTACGCCTGGAGCAGGATGTTGATCTTGGCCGAGGGCTCCTCCATGCTCTCCTTGATCGGGATGGGCGCGTGCTCGAGCAGCTTCTGGAGCTCGAGCTGCGTCATTTGGGCGTTAGCCACACCGGTCCGCCAAGGGGCAACGCCGCACCTTCTCCTCCTCGCGCACGGGGATGAACTTGAACTCGTCCGCGAGCGAAAACACGCGGAAGAGCTCGATCTCGGACATGGCCGGCTTGAGGTGGGCGTTGAAGCTCTGCATGGTCGTGTGCGTGATGTAGTAGTGGCTGGCGATGCGGCCGAGCTCGGTCGACATGAAGCGGCCCGACTTTTTGTCGTACTGCACGGCGCCGTCAGTCAGCCGCCGCTGCACAAGCGAGGCGCGCGTGCCTTGATCAGGTTGCTCTTGTCCAGCACCGACGCGACCGTGTGCACAAGGTCCATCCGCTTCTGCTCCAGCAGCGGGTCCTCCTCGAGCTCGCCCACACTGATCGAGTACGTCGCGGGCGAGCGCAGCATGCGCACGTACAGGTACGAGTAGCCGAGCCAGTGCACGGCCTCCTCGCGGGTCGTGACGGTGCCTGCGGCAACGGCGTCAGCGCCACGCAAACAGGCAAGGTAAGAACGCACCCAGCACGATCTCGGCGTTGAGGTTGTCGGCCAGACGACTCACAAACTGGCTCTCGATCGGCAGCTGCTGGTTGAGCAGCGAGAGGTAGAACTGCAGCTCGCTCTGCGTCGTCACGATGATGCCCTCGCCAAACTTGTCGTACTGCGGACGGCCCGCGCGACCGATCATCTGCATCACGTCCTGCGGCGACAGCTCGACCCAGCGGCCCTGTGCGCACGGCAGCAGCGCCGTAAGCGACGCATGGAGGCGCGCGAGCTCAAGCGCTGCCCACCTTCTCAGGGTTGTAGATCTGCGTGCCCTTGATGATGACCGTGTGCGCCGGCAAGTTGACACCCCACGCGAGCGTCGCCGTCGAGACGAGCACCTGGCCGCGCGCACGGCTGCTTAGACGGGCGCGGCACGGTACGCGCGCGCACCTTGACGTGGCCACCCTCAAACAGCTCTTCGACGAGCGTGCGATCGACACGGTTCATGCCAGCGTGGTGGATCGCAAAGCCGTACGGCAGCAGGTCCTTCAGGTCCGCGTTCTTGATGTTGCTCTCGGCCTCGGACTGGAGGATCTCGCTGTGTCACGCGGCAATCGTCAGCGGCAGTGTAAACGCGCGCGCAGTCCAGCGCACCGCGACGCCGTGTCGCTGCCGAGGAAGCGGCCGATCGTGTCCTTCTCGATCGCCGCGTCGCGCAGGTACTTGGCCGTCTTGGCCGTGTCCTTGCGCGAGTGCACAAAGACGATGACCTGCTGCTTGCCGGCGTAGTCCATCACCTGGGCCGCGGCACGCATCAGTGCGGCCCGCTGTGATGCCGGCGGCCGAGCACCTTCTCGTAGACGATCTCATTCATAAGCTGGAAGCGCTTGACGGGCTTCTTCTCGGTGATGCCGATGTACTGCTGCTGCAGCGGACACGGGCGGAAGCTGCGCGCAGTGCGGTGAGCCCGCGGCAGCCGCGCACAGAAGCGCAGGCGCGCACCTGTTGTCGAAGAAGAAGAGGCCCTTGGCCGGGTCGACGCGCAGGAACGTGGCCACGTCCTCGTAGTTGGGCAGCGTGGCCGAGAGCGCGACGAGACGGATCTGGCACGGGCGTGAGTATACACAGAGAGAGAGCGGGCGGCATGCGCGGCGCTCACCATCTCCTGCGTCTGCTCAATCTGGCGGATCGTGCGCGAGACGATCGACTCGATCACGGGGCCGCGGTCGTCGTGCAGCAGGTGGACCTGCGCGCACCGAGTCAGCGCGCTGCACGGCCTGCCGATCGAGCGAGCGGGCCAGACCTCGTCGATGATGACGAGGCGCACGAGCTGCGTGTACGAGCGGTCGGTGCTCTTGCGCGTGATGATGTCCCACTTCTCGGGCGTGGTCACGATGACCTGCGTCTCAGCGATCTGGCCCTTGGTCAGCTGGCGGTCACCCGTGAGCTCGGCCACCTGGCCGCGCGCTCGTCAGCATCGGTGCAATGCCTCGACGCGCCGCGCGCCGGACCGTCACGCCAAACGGCTTGAGCCGGTTCGAAAAGTTGCCAACCATCTCCTGCACGAGCGCCTTCATCGGCGCGACGTAGATGATCTTGATGTTGTCGAGGTCGAACGAGCCGTCGGGCTGCGTGGACGCGAGCGTGTGAGATGGGCGTGCACAGCTTGTCGTGCGTGCGGGGACGCACCAGCCGGTGTGAGTCCAGCGTGTGCAGGATCGTGAGCAGCGCCACATTGGTCTTGCCCGCGCCTGTGGGCGCGCACAGCAGGATGTTTTCGTCCGACTTGAACGCTGCGGCGCAACAGGCGTGTCAGGCGCAGAAAACGTGCGCAGCCGTGTCGCGCACCCGTCTTGTACAGCCGGCTTTGGACGCGGTTGAGCCGCTCGGTCTTGGGGAAGGCGAGCTGCGCCCAGTCCGGCAGGTCGCGGATGTACACGACGGGCTCCTCGGGGCCGGGTGGGGGCGTCTGCGCGCGGGGTGAGGCACGCGCGGCGACTGCGCGCGGGCGCGAGCGCGGGCGCGAAGTGCACCTCGACCGCGGGCACGTGCACCTCCTCGTAGCCCTTCTTCTGCTTGCGGAACGAGCCCTCGGGTACGACGGTCTTGCGGTTGGACATGAAGTGACCGCCCTGGGCAAACATCATGTTTTCGAGGTCGATCATGCCGCGCGGGACGAGGCCCTTGTGGCCCGGCGCGGGCGCGCGGTCGACCTCCATCGAGTCGTCGCTGGCCTTGGTGACTTTGGTCTTGGTGCCGGTCGCGGCCGCGCGCTCGCCGCCAAGGGCTGCGAGCGGGCGTGAGCGTGCACGTGCGAGGGTGCACGCGTCATGCGCACCGCGCAGGATCGCCTCAAGCTTGGGGTCCTCGTGCATCTCGTTCTCGATCGCCTGGCGGTCGGCCGGGGTCTGCGCCTGGCCGAGGCGCGTACAGTAGAGGATGACGGAGCGGTTGCGCGTGAAGAGCTTGACGAGGTCAAACTTGTCGTAGTCGAGCAGCATGACCAGCTTATTCTCGCAGTCGCGCGCGTCGCGGGCGCTCTGCAGGCGCTCGAGCACGTCACGGGCCATCTTCTGCGACTGAAGCGCGTCGGGGAAGTGCTTGGAGAGCTCGCGCTGGAGCCAGAACGCGTCGATGTCCTGCGGGTTGAGCACGACGTCGCCGCTGTCCTGCTTGGCTGACGTGGCCGCGGGCGCGGCGCGCGACGGGCCGGCCGCGTCCATGTCGTCGTCGGCCGTGGCGCCGCCGGCCGCGCCGTCGTTGTCGCCGCGCGGCTGGCCGCCGAGGGTGAGGTTGGTCGTCGTCTCAACGCCGGCCTCGTCGTCCTCCTCCTGCGCCACATGCGCACACGCGCACGTGTCAGCCCGCTGCGCACACGCGCCACTCTCACGCAGCAGCGCACCGGCTCCGAGTCGCCCTTGATCTCAAACGTCTCGCCCTCCTCGTCCTCCGACTCCTCGTCAAACACGACGGCCACGCCCGTGTCCTCGTCGAGCGCGTCAGCCTTGTCACCGGCAGCGGCGGCGCCCGCGGCGGCGGCGGCGACGTCGGTGCCCTCGCTCGCGACGGTGTAGTCGGTGATGCGCTTGCCGAGGTTGACGAGCTGGTTGAACTTCTCGCCCGAGAGCGTCGAGAGGATCGACTCGATTTCGCGCTTGCGCTCGATGTCCTTAAGTGCGTCATTTTTGAGGATGGCGAGGACCTCGTCCGTGGCGCCGCGGAGGACGTCCTGCAGGGTGCCTGTCAGCGGCAAGGAAGCGAGGCGCGTGGGGGGGGAAACGGCCGCACCTGCGGCTGCTCGCCCAGGTACTGCTGCACGAACGAGAGCACGAGCTCGTAGCTGGCGCGCGTCTCCTTCGTCTTGGGCTTGTACAGCAGGCCCTCGAACTCGTCGGTGGCGGTGATGACCGAGGCGTAGGCCTTCTTGCCAGGTCGGCGCGCCTGCTCCTCCTGCTCGCGCTTGCGCTGCCGCCTGCGTGCTCCGTCCGTCAGCGTGTGCACCACGTCCGCGCCGACGTCGACGCGGCACGTCGCACGCACTCGGCCTGCTTGCCCTTCTCGGCCTCGGAGAAGGCCTTGGGGCGCGCGCGCTGCGCCCGGTCGCCCATCTTCTTCATGCTCACGCGGCCCACGAGCGACTCGACCTCACCCGTGCCCTCGTCGGTGCGGCGCTCGGTGCTGCCGCGCACACGGTGAGCGGGCACGTCGCGCGCACGAAGGGGGGGACGGCGCCGCACCGCTCGCCCTGCAGCACCAGGTTCGCGTTGGCGCGCCACTCGTACTGCCCGGACTTTGCAAGATTCTGCTCGGTTGTACCGGGCGGTATGGGTCGTGTGCCGTACCGGGTGCGGCCGCAGGGCGCGCGGTGTGCGGTGGTGGGGCGCGCGGTGGCGAGGGCGGGCGCGCGGTGCGTGTGAGCGACTGCGCGAGGCGCGCGCAAGGCAGGCGAGAGAGGACCTCGGCCATGCAGTGGGGGCGTGTAGTTTCGAATGGCTAAGTGGGTGTAGGCTGGGTGAACTCAACAAAGAGCGCGGCGACGTTGCGGGCGGGAGCCAGAGAGAGAGAGAGAGAGAGAGAGAGAGCGCGAGCGCGAGCGCGAGAGGTGGCCCGCGGGGGGGGATGCGTGCATGCACCTGTACATGTACGGGCCTCCGCGGCAGCCTTTTTTGCTTTCGCGACCTGCTCTGCCATGGCTGCCGACGCACGCAAACTGCGCGCACCCGCTGCGCATCAAACAGCACATTGCACCCGTACACGAAACCCGAGCTCACAGCGCCCCGCTCACATGGACGCCGTGCACGCCGCCCTCGACGCGACGTGCGTGGGCCGCCTGTGCCTCGCCCTTTGGCCCACGCGCGCACGCAGCGCAGCGCTGCCGGACGTCACAGGCGTGCTCGCCGCCGATGCGCAGGGCCTCACGCTCGCCGGTGCGCGCCGATGGGCTTTGCGATGGCGACTGACCCCCCAAAGCAGTGCGCGGCGCAGCGCCGGCCGCCGCGGGCGCGTACCTCGCCGCCGTGGCGCAGCGCGCGGGCGAGCTCGGCGAGGGGGCGCTGGTGCAGATCGAGGGCGAGCGCACGTGCGTTGGGGCAGCGTGATGCGGGTGCGGGAATGCGCTGACGCTGGCCGCCAGCACCATCCTCGTCAAGCGCGAGGCCGACGTCGTCACGGCGGTCTACAAGGCGGCGGCGTGACCACTGGGCTTGTGTGCTGTACAGGCGGATCTATGCGCTGCGTGCTACGCGCTCTTCTCGATTGGCAGGAACAGCTTAAACTCGCTCGGCAGCTCGTCCTCGGTGTACAGCCGGTCAGCAAAGTAGACGCGGCGCAGGCGGCAGTTGGCGTGCACGGTCACGACGAGCGTCTCGACGTAGATCGTCCCGTACGCTTTCCTGCGTTCTTCGCGCTGAGCATGGCACAGACGCGCACGCCACGCGCACCGCGTGAGGTCTGCCAAGTTAAGCTGGATCTGGTTCCAGCCGTCCTCGAGGTGCATCGGCATGGTGCAGATGTGCTCGGTCACGCGCGTCATCATCTGCGCCTTGCGCATCAGCCCGCATGCGCGTGTCACGCGCGCGCGCGCCTGGAAGTTGCTCGCGCGGAAGCGCCGCCGCTGCCCGCGGTCGTCCAGCAGCTCGATCTCGAAGCTAAAGTACTTGCCCAGGTTCTTCGCGATCATGACGAAGAAGGCTGGTGCGAGCGCGCCTGAGCCCACCGCACAGGTGGGGGGGGG
>CALSCO010002478.1:0-48032 GCA_943704415.1 Parvularia atlantis | reverse complement strand
GGGGGGGGTGCACCTGCGCCTCGGTCGGGTACAGGACGACGTCGTACGTGCCGTCGGCGTTGTCGGTCACGGCCGCGCCGATGTCGGTGCGCACGACGCCGTCGCCCACGTCGACCGCAGTCACGCTGACCAGCAGCTCGCCGCCGCTCGTTGTCACGCGGTTGTCGAACGCGTCGTACAGCACCACGCGCAGGTACGGCCGCTCGTTGGCGTTGATCGAGGTGAAGTTGTACTCGGGCAGCACAAATGACGCGCCGGCATTCGCAGGCGCGGTGGCGACGGTGGTCGCGCTGGGCGAGCCGATCACGTTCTTGGTCGGGTCGGCCGCGTCCGCGACGGAGATCACGTACGATGTCGCCTTGAGCGGCGTGTACGTGTACGTAAATACGCCGCTGCGCGCGCGCGCGCCCCCTCACATCAGTCCCCGACATGCTCGCACACGCGTGCGCGCTTGCATGCACCGGAACACGTCCGTCGTCAGCGGCAGCGAGAGGTCGCCCTCGGCCGAGACCACCTGCGCGGCGAGGGCAAAGTCGCCCTGCGGAAGCGACGTGTAGTTGTTGAAGAAGCGGTCGCGGATCTGGCGCGAGCGATGTGAACGCCGTGCACACGACTCGCGTGCGACGGGCGCGCACCTGCACTTTGAACGCGGCGGAGATGCCGGCGACGCCCTTCGACTGCGTATCGTACAGCACCGACGAGACAACGTCGGGCGCGGCGACGTCAATGTCGATGGTGACGGGCGAGCCCGCGACGACGTCGGTGCCCTGGCGGCGGCGGCAGCGGCGACAGCGGCGTGAACAAGCGCGTCCGTGCGCGCGCGCGAGGGGCGCACCAGTCGGACGTTGAGCGTGAAGGCCGCGGCGGTGATGGCCTCGACGGTGACCGTGTACGAGCCGTCGCCGATGTCAAACAGGCGCACAAGATTGTTGTCGTCCGACGGGTTGAGCGTTGCGCTGAATGGGTCACTGCCAACCTTGACCCGGTTGCCATACGCGTCAAACGCCACGATGGTGCCGATGATCGTCTCGCCCGCGATGCCGTCCGTGGCGATGTCGAACGTGCAATCGACGGCGCTGAGCGTGCGTGCGCGTCACAAAACGACGAGGCCCCGCGCCCCAACACGCGCGCACCTGGTCTCGCTCACGAGCAGGTTGAAGACAAACGGCGACCCATCCACGGGGAAGCCCTGCACGGCGACGCGGAGCTCGTAGGCTACGCCCTCGTCCAGCACGACCTTGGGGCTGAAGCTGACGGTGTACGTGCCGTCGCCGTTGTCGCGCACCGACGGCGACCCGTTGGCGGCAATGACGGGGCTGACCGTGGCCGTGATGGCCCCCGCGCTGCCGCCCGCGCCGAGCGCGTTGTCGTAGCGGTCGTACGTGTCGAGCACGACCGTGATCTGGTTGCCCGCGACCACGGTCGCCGGCGGCACGGCCAGCACGACCGTGTTGTTGCCCGAGAGCACGTCCGGGCTGACCGAGGCCGTGTACGCGCCATTGAGCACGACTTCGCCGTTGAGCGTCACGGTGGCGTCGTATGTGCCGGCGGACGTGGTAAAGTAGGTGACGTTGTAGACGCCTGATGTGCAACGCGCGTGAGCAAGACGCGCTGGCAGCAACACACGGCAGCGCACCCGTGTCGAAATCCTCGACGTCGACCTCGACGGCGTAGGTCGCATCTGTGCCGGCGCGCGACGCAAACGTCACCTCGATCGCGTCGCCGCCGTAGATGATCGGGTTGGTGTACTGGTCGCGCACGATGACGAGGAACGACGAGGCACCGCCGGCCGTGGCGCGGCTCGCGCCGACGCCCTCGACGGTCGTGTAGCTGTGCGGTGCGCGCGGTTGAGCTTGCCTGCATGCGGTGGCGCGCGTGCGCGCGCGCTCGGCTGCCGCACTCTTCGTCCGGCTCGCCCAGGAAGCCGTATGACCAGCTGAGCACGTCGACAGACGTGGACGCCGTCGACGTTGTCGCCGTGAAGCTGTTTTGGTCCGCGTCAGCTTCGCCATGCTCCATCACGGCGAGCTGCGGGCGCACCCGAGCCGCAGCAGGCCGCCGGGCTCGAGCGCGAGCGACGTCTCGAGACGGTAGTCGGGCAGGCTGACGACCGGGAGCGACACCGTGCTCAAGTAGATGCGCAGGCCCCTCGTCGGCTCGTAGACGATGCGCACGGGCGTCGGCTCGCCCTGCCCGCCCTCGTTAGAACGGCCGGGCCGACGCACGGGGGGCGCACATTGCAGTACGACGGCAGCAGCACGTTGGAGCCGATGCTCGAGTCGCTTTCGTCGGCCGTGTTGGGCCCTGTGCCCTTGGTGTGCACCGACACGTGGAAGCTGGCCTCTTCAGGCAGGGAAGCGTCTGCGACCCCAGCAAGCGTCAGAGCGCGACCGGCGCCCGCCTTCCCTGCTCCGCACCGACGTCGGACGAGCGGAGGCAGTCGAGTTCGATCGCGAGCGAATTTCCGATGCCCGACAGCCCGCCAGCAAAGTCGCCATAGCCTGCTCTGCGGCATTAGTGGCGCGTCGTTCAGCGTCACGCCCCGCGAGCGCACCGAGCCGCGAGCCCGACCCTCCAATGGCCTCAGCCCCGTCGCCGTCGTTCTGCAGCACAAACGCCAGGCCCTCGGAGCCCTCGCTGATGCGCACAGTGAAGTTGGTCTCAAAGCCGCGCCCCTGCAGCATCTCCGTGCGCCAGAGGTAGCCGACGCGACTCCCGGGCGAGACGCCGTTCGCGGCCAGGCGCACAAACGTCTCGCCTTCGGGGATCTCGGCGTTCAGGCCGACAGTGATCGCGCCCGTGTCAAGGTCCTCGGGCATGAACTGCTCAAAGGTCACGTTGCGCGGCGGGATCGGGCCCTCGATCTCGACCGGCGGCGGCAGATTGGGCGGCGGCGTCGTGGGAGGTGGCGTCGGTGGCGGCGTCGTCGGTGGCGGCGTCGTCGGTGGCGGCGTCGTCGGTGGCGGCGTCGTCGGTGGCGGCGAGTTCGTGGGCGCGTCGGTCGGTGCGTTCGTCGGCGCACTCGTCGGCCCGCTCGTCGGCGCGCTCGTCGGCGCGCTCGTCGGCGCCACAGTTGGCTCGGTCGGGTCAGCATCGAGCGGGCACGCTGCATTGGTGATCCAGGTGAAGAAATACTGGCACTCGACCTCATACTCAAATGTGGGCGTCCCCTGCCGTGCGCGTGTGAGTCGCGGCAAGCGCGGCCAGGTGCACAACGCGCACTGTTTCGACACCGCACTCGAAGTTGATGGTCACGTTTCTGTCTATGCCCCACGCAGGACAGTTGTCGCCAACTTGGTACACGACCGTCAGCTCGCCACCTGCGACAGCGCGTGCGCATGAACACGCAGGCGGGGGTTGAGTGTGTGCCGTGGCGCACCGTTGAGGGACGTAGTGTTGACACCCTCAGCGACCTTCTTCGGCCGGTTTGCGAGGTCGATGTTGATCGGCACTTGGCAAACGAGCGTGGCTGCGTCGCACGTGCCCGGTATGTCCGGCAAGTCCATCAACGGCTTGCACGGGTTGAGCAGCAGGTTGTAAAAGTCGTTCTGAGGCAGCTCCCAGTCTCTGCGTGCGCTGATCAGCGTGTCGCGTGCGTCGCGGCGCGACCCGCCACGCACTGCTCGCCGAGCACGCGCAGGTCGAAGAACTTGCCGCCTGCCGCCAGGACGCACGGGTCGGCACGCGCGGCGGCCGCCGCGAGGACCGCGTGGGCCGCCGCGAGCGCGGTCACGAGGACGGCGCCGAGCAGGTGCATGACCAAAAGCCATGACGGGTCGCCGCGCGATCGCCAAGCGTACATCACACTTGCACTTCCTGGATGCCCTGCCGCGACACGACCTTGACGTTGAACGTGGACTGGCTGACGACGAAGCGCGTCTGCAGCTCGTGGATGCACTTGTGCAGCACGTCCTTGGCCTCGTCCAGGCTCATGTCGCGCTCGTAGTGCCGGTCGAGCGTGCTGAGGGTGAAGTACGCGCCGTAGCCGTGCACGCCGTAGGGGATCTGCGCGCGGGTGCGCGTGCGTGTGCGCGCGCATCAGCGCGTCAGCGCAGGAGCTGCGGCTCGAGCGTTGCCTTGGCCAGCGCGCCGAGGTAGTCGATCCAGTACAGCTCCGGCCCATCGTTGTCGTCGTAGCCCGCGATGAGCACGTTGACCGCCTGGGGCTGTGTGCGCAGTGCGATGCGCGGTCACACACAAGGGCGAGCGACACTGCGACGCGCGCGCACGCACCGCAGACCGCAGCGCCTCGGCCAGCTCGTTGCGGACAAAGTTGGCCACGGCCGCCGGCGTGAGGTCGATGCCGTTGCGGATGCTGTACAGCTTGACGTTCTTCTGGATGTACTCAGCAAACTATCGCGGCGCACACACGCTCAGCGGGCCGCCGCGCGCGGCGCACGGCTGTGCCGAGGAGGGGCGGCGTACGTTGACCGTGTCGCCCGCTTCGCCCGCGAAGAGCATGAGGACCTTGTCGGTCAGGGCGCGCGTCTTGTCCTCGTCCGTCTTGAACACGACGATCGAGCGCACCGCGCGCGTGTCGGCTGCGGTGAGCACAAAATCGCGGCCTGTGCGTGAACGCGCGAGTGTGTGCGCGTGTCCGATCAGCGCCGCCGTCTCGTGCGCGGCTCTCACGGCAGGCGCGGCACGCACCCACGATGCCCACGAGTGTCTCCATATGGCGTGTGCGTGTGCTGCGTGTGCTGCGTGTGCTGCGCGTGAGCGGGCGGCGCAGGGCGGCGCAGGAGTCAGGCTCGCCGGCGGCGCGGCGCGGGCCGCGTCAGCCAGCACGGCTCGAGGGGCACGGAAATCGGCTATATAACTTGGCATCTCGCACTTCCCCCACAAATCACGCTTGCTCACGCGAGGCCGCGCCCCGCCATCGCCGCGCGCGAGGCCGCGCCCCGCCATCGCCGCGCGCGAGGCCGCCGCCCGAGCGTGCCGATCGCGCGGAAGCAGAGCACATACAGCGACGTGATGAGCGAGCGCACGGCGATGTTGGTCCTGCGCGCGCATTGGCCATCAGGCACACACACGCACGACGCCAGCGGGCCGCACCAGCTGATCTGGCGCAGGAACTCGCGCAGCGACAGCCACGCAAAGTCGTTGCGCAGCCTGAGCGGCCGGCGGCACGCGGGGCACTGCGACGCGTTGGCCTGGCGCGACGACACCCATACCTGGCGCGCGCCGCGCGCGATTGGCGCCGATCACAAGCGACCGATGCGTGTGAGCGCGCCCGCACGTTCATGCAGTGCCTATGCGCGACGTGCTGCGGGCTGTCGCAAAAGTACTCGAGCCACGCCATCGGTCGCTCGTCGACGCCCGCGCCGCGGCAGACCATGCAGTCGTCGTCGCCCGCGCCCTTGGCCGGCTCGCCCACGGCCGAGGGGCGCCGGCCAAACATCATGAGACAGATGAGGTGGTAGGCGAGCTGCGTGCGGGGTGCGCGAGGGGGGCGGGGTCAGCCCGGCGATCGGTGCGCGGCCGCTCCCCCGAGCAGCGCGCCTCGTCAAACAGGACCGTGAGGCCCGTCAGCAGCGTCAGCTCGCCCGCTGACGGCGCCCGCGCCTGCGCAGGCTCCGGCAGGACGAGCAGGAGCGCGTCCCGGGGCGACATCTGCGCGCGGCGCGAGCGTGAGCCACCGCGTCCACTGTGCGTGGGCCGCGCGCACCACGGCCGACGTGCGTAGCTGCCGCAGCGACGTCCATGCGATCAGCAGGTGGTAGCACGCAAAGTACCGCTTGTCCTCCTCGCTCATGAAGCGGAACGGCGGCGGGCTCGTCTGCAGCAGCAGCGTCGCCTTGGTCCACGAGCTGAGCGCCCACGCGAACTGCGCGCGGGTCGCCCTTCAGCACGCGCCACGCTCGGGGCGTATCGCAGACCGTCACGACGCGCACGGCGTACGACGCCGACGACTGCCCGGGCGGCATCGGTGGTGGGGCCAGCATCGGCGCGGGCAGTCGATCGGTCATCGCATCCGCGTCAGAAGCACAAACTGTCACTCACTCCTTGTGCATCATCAACAGCTCGTCTGCCGCAAACACGTCCATGGGCCGCCACTCGGGCATCTGCGGGATGATCGTGCCCGGGCGAGCCTTGCGCTTCTGCGGACAGGCGTCGGCGATCGCGTCAGACCGGCGACGCAACAAACGCAGCAAACGCGACGCACCATGAACGGCACACGAATGGACGAGAGCACCTTGGTGAGCGGGTTCTTGTTGTAGGCCTGCTCGGTCTCTTCTATCCTCTGCTGCGCCGTGTCGACGCTCTTGCGCACAAACGCTACGGCGCCCTGCGCGCGTCGTCAGCCACCACCGCCGTCGACCGCCCGCGCCCGCGCCCGCGCCCGCGCCTCCAGGTGGTCGATCTGCTTGAACAGCGTTTCGAGCTCGCGCGCCTGCGCCGTCAGCATTGGCAGGGCCTCCTTGGCGCCGCCGACGTGGACCGTGCGGATCTGCGCGAGCGCGCCCCTGAGCGCGGCCTGGCCACAGCGGCGTGGTGCGGACGCCGCACCGTCTCGAGCAGCAGCTCAAACTCGTCCAGCTGCAGCAGGACCTGCTCCACGACGTCGCTCACGTCGGCAATCTGCGTGGCCGAAGGTCATCCCCGCGCAGATGAGCCGAGGCAGACACGCACGTCGCTGTTGGCCGTGGCGCCGACGTCGAACGCGGCCGCCATCTCGTGCCCCAGCTGCAGGCGGCGTGAGATGCCCGCCGTGGTGGGGCGCGAGGCGGCACGCAGCGCACCCGCCCGACGATGGCCGTGTCGGAGAAGCGTGCGCGCTGGGCCGCGTCGATGCCGTACTGCTCCTTGACTGCGGCGCGTTGTCAGCGACCGATCGGTGCTATCCCGAGTGCGCGCACGCACCCGCCGCGTCGGGCGCGCCTACGGCGTCGACCTCGCCGTCGGCCTCGCCGTCGGCCGCCGCCGAATCGGTCACGTGCTCATCCGCATCCATGCCCGGCGGCTGTTCCGATCCGTTCTGTGACCTTCTGTCGAAAAGCACGAGCCCCGGCGCACTTACACGCACCGCGCGCGCGCCCCTCGTCCACCCCGCAGCGGCCGCAGATGCTCCGCCTCGTCCGCCCGCTCGGCGCGCGTGCCTTCTCGCACGCGCCGGCCCGCCTTGCCACCTCGCGTGCGTTCTGCGCGGCGCGCGCGCGCACCCGCCCGTGAATAACCGCGCACAGAGCCCGAGCCCAAGACGGCGGCGAGCCAGCTGATCAACGCGATCCCGGGCAATAGCGTCATGAGCAAGACGGCCGTGGCGACGGTCGGCGCGGGTGCGCGCTCGCGCTCGCTGCCGGCGCCGTGAACGCCGTTGCTCTGCTCATCCGCGCACCTCAAAGGCCTCGTGCTCACGGGCCTGTCGAAGGAGTACATCCTCCTGCACCCCGAGTCGCTCGTGCTCGCGAGCTTTATCGGCTTTGTCTTTTACGCGCACGGGCAGCTCGCGCCGGCGGTCACGAGCGCGCTGCAGGGCCGCGCGGACGTGCGTTTTTTTTTTCCCCTCTACCCTCCCGCCTCGCCGTTACTCGTGCCCCTGATGCCTCGCGCGCCGCGCACAGGACATCCGCAAGAGCCTGCTCGTCTCTGCGGAGCAGCAGAAGGCGGACCTGCTGAAGGAGATTGAGCAGACGAAGAACGCAGCGGTCGTGGTCGACATCATGAAGGCGATCTACGCGATGAAGAAGGTGCTGCGTCGCAACCAGGCCGCCGCGTGCCTCACGCACGCGCCTGCCATCGCCCGCAGGACATCGTCGTCATGCAGGCCAAGCTGCAGGAGCGCAACGCGAAGAAGGAGGTTCTGAGCGACTACAAGGGCCAGCTCGAGCAGCTCCTGACCGTGCTGGTGCGCGCGCACGCGCGCGCGCGTTTTGCCGCCGTTGCGTTGACGGAGCTCTTTCGCCCTCGTGGCATGCCCGCAGGCCAGCCAGCGCGCCGAGGAGCAGCGCCGCCTGATCGAGGCCGTGCGCGCGCGCGTGCTCGAGGCGATCAAGGACGCCAAGTTCCAGGACACGCTGCTCAAGAAGTGCGTGAGTGACATTGAGGCGATCACGGCGTGAGCTGCTGCCCGGGGCGTGCGCGCGCCACGAGACCAGAGAGAGAGCAGAGTGTGTGTGCGCCCCGCACACATTCGGGAAGCAGCATGGCCGCCCTTGCCGCGTGCGTCGGCCGAAGGCGAAAAAAAAAAAAAAAACGAAGCGGGTCGCTGACGTGCCGCGCCGTGCCGCGCCGTGCAGGCTGCTGCCGAAGCCGAAACAGCCCGTGGTCTACACGACCGGGGCGGAGGCCACGCCGCTCGCGGCGGCCATGAAGCAGGTGCGACTGACTCCGCCGTCGCCGTAGTGCCCCCCCTCACCGCCACGACACGCACAGGCCGCCAAGAAGAAGGCGGCCGACGTCCCGCCGTACGGTGAGCGCCAGGGCTGGGTGCCGCGCGCGCTCGAGGACTTTGGCGACGGCGGCGCGTTCCCCGAGATCCACGTCGCGCAGTACCCGATGAACATGGGGCGCGAGCGCGGCAACGTGCGCTGGCCGACGCGCCAGGCCTCGCGCGCCCGCCTGCCGCTGACGCCGCGCGCGCGCAGGAGGGTGCCGTGTCGCAGGCGGTGACGCTGCAGGTTGACAGCACGGGCAAGCTGCGCTACGACGTGCTCGCGCGCGTCGGGCACGGCGAGAACGTGCGCGTTCGCTTGCAGCCCGGTAGTGACCGCCGCGGCTGACCAGACCCGACCGCGCGCGCCGCAGCGCATCATCCACTCGGGCGTGGACGCGATCAAGCCCAAGGACATGGACCAGGTGTTTGACAAGCCCGACGACGACGAGGTGCGCAAGACGACCGAGGAGACGCGGCACGCGCTCGAGAAGATCGTGAATGGTGCGCGCCCGCAACATGCGCATTAGCGCCACACTCAGCTTCCGCCTCGCTCCGCCCCGCTCCGCAGGCAAGATCAAGGCGTCGCTGGCCACACAGAGCGCGATCAAGAATTCGAACGAGCCGGCCAAGTTTATCCGGTGCGCGCCGCCGGACACCACGTCGCGCGCCGCTGCTCACCATTCACGCATGCACAGCTACACACCTGCGCAGCAGAACGAGGCACACAACTCGGGCGCGAAGCAGCGCATCATCCGCATGGTTGAGGCGCCGATTGACCCGCTCGAGCCGCCCAAGCACCGGCACAAGCGCCTGCCGAAGGGTGCGCCGCGCCTGCGCCGTGCGCGTGGGTGCAGCCGTGCTCACAATCACGCGTGCATGCAGGCCCGCCGTCGCCGCCCCCGCCCGTCCTGCACTCGCCGCCGCGCAAGCCGACGGTGCAGGAGCAGAACGAATGGAAGATTCCGCCGTGCATCTCCAACTGGAAGAATCCCAAGGGCTACACGATCCCGCTCGACAAGCGCCTGGCGGCGGACGGCCGCGGGCTGCAGGAGGTGCGCGGCGCTGGTGCGGCGTGGGCGCGATGCTGACCGCGGCGGGTGGTGCAGATCAGCGCCAACGACAAGTTTGCCACGCTTAGCCAGACGCTGTACATTGCCGACCGCCAGGCGCGCGAGGAGATCGACGCGCGCAACGAGGTCCAGAAGCGCATCGCCCAAAAGGAGAAGGAGATGAAGGAGGAGAAGCTGCGCCAGCTCGCGGCGCAGGCGCGCGACGAGCGGTGCGCTTTGTCTGGATCTCATGTGTGCTGTCGCGCGCTCACGATGCGTGCCTCGCTTGCAGCGCGGGTCTGTCGTCGGCGCGCATGCGGCCCGAGGACCCTGAGGAGGCCGCCGCCGAGCGCGAGCGCGACCAGGTCCGCCGCGAGCGCCAGAAGGAGATCGAGCGGGACATGCGCATGAACAACATGGGCAAGGAGACCAAGAGCAAGATCCTGGCGAGGTGCGTGTGTGCCTGCATCGGCAACCACCCTGCGTGGCTGAGCCCGGCATCCGTAGGGCGCAGGACCGCGACATCAGCGAGAAGATCGCGCTCGGCCTGGCCGCGCCGACCATCTCAAAGGAGATGATGTACGACCAGCGCCTGTTTAACCAGGCGTCATCGTCTGCGACGGTGGGCTTGCAGGACGAGGAAGGCGCGTCCGCGCTGGCCGGCCCGCCCGGCCTGACGCATGCACGGCGCGCGTAGCCTACAACCTGTACGACAAGCCGCTGTTTACCGGGTCGGCCGCGACGGCCATGTACAAGCATCACAAGGGCAAGGACGACGAGCTGTACGGCTCCGAGGCCGACATCGAGAAGCTCCGCAGCACCGACCGGTTCCAACCCGACAAGGGCTTTGCGGGCGCGGACAAGGCGCAGGTGCGCAGGGCCACCCCCCACACGCTGCCTGTGCGTACTCACACGTGGCTCTCACGTGGGCGCATGGGGGGGCACGTAGAAACGCGACGGACCGGTCGAGTTTGAGAAGGAGGAGGCTGACCCGTTTGGCCTGGACCAGTTCATGACGGACGCCAAGCGCGGCAAGCGGCCGCTCGACGCGATCGGCACGGGCCGCGGGCAGATGTCGGCCAGGTGCGCGCTCGCTGACCGCCGCGGGCCAGCCGGGCCTCACGCAGGCGCACGCAGTGGCGGGAGCTCGGCGGCCAATTACGAGAGCTCGGGGCGGTCGAGCGTGGCGTTCGAGAGCGAGCGCGACGGCAAGCGCGCGCGCCGCTGACGCTGCCGTGTACGTATCTTGCTGTGTTTTCTTGCACGTCTCCGCTTCACTCGTCACCCCGTGCGCGCTTGGCCGCTGGCTCCCCGTCGCCGCTGTCGTCGCCGTTGTCGTCGCCGTTGTCCCCGCCGGCCGCAGAAGGCGACGGGCTGACAAGCTGCGAGTGGGACAACAGCAAGGCGGACGACAACGGCGACGGGCCGAGGCGCGCGCGCGGCTTGGGCCCCGAGTTTGGCGGGTTGTCTGGGAAGCGCGCGATCTTGATCTTGCGCGAGGGCGGGTTGCCGTTGGGGTGGAGCGCAAAGTTGGCCTGGTGGCTATGCGCGGCGCGTGAGTCGGTGCGGGCTGCACCAGGCGCGCAGGGCGACGCACGCGACGGGTGTGTTGAGGATGCGGTGCGCGGGCGTGTCTGGCGCGATGTTTTTGACGGGGTGGTCGAGGATCCAGCACTTGAAGATGTCCCACATGATGCCTGCCACAGCGCCCGTGAGCAGCAGTGGCACAGGCAGCGCCGGGCGCGCTGCGCACTCGGCGGGCAGTCGGTCTTGAGCGCGCTCACGTTGGCGTGCGAGATCGACGCGCGGTAGCCCGCGTTCCAGATGGCCGAGCTGGGCGCCCTATCAGCAGCAAGCTCAGGGCGCGGGCGGCGCGGCGCGCACTGCATCGTCACAAGCGGCGGGGTTGTGCAGCGCAACTTGCTGCACAGGTCCGGCATGGTGTAGTACAGCGGCACGTCCGGCAGCTCCTGCGCGAGCGCATGCGTGTGAGTGCGCATCGAGCACTCTTGCGGGCACTCATGCGGGCGGCGCGCACCTCGGACGCGACCGTGAGCATGCCCTCCATGCGCGTGCGCGTGCGAAACGCGCTTTTGGGCGCCGCCTTGATGTGCGCAAGCAGCCCTTCCAGGAACGTGCTGTCGTGGATCGGCTCGGACCAGACTGGGCCGCCGATCTGCGGCACGTGCGCTTGAGGAGCGCGCAGGCTGAGCATCGGGCGCACCTGGAACGACGAGCCGCAGTGCGGGCACTGCGTCGCAAGCCCCTGCGTCGACGCCGGCGACAGCTTGACGTGCTGGCCGTCGGTGTTCTTGCGCTGCACCTGATGCAGCGAGAAGACGCCGCAGCCGTTGCAGCGGTACAGGTGTGCGATCTTGCTGCTCACGCACGCGAGCGGCGTTGATCAGTCGCAGCGGGCGGCGGCTTGTCGCAGCATGCGCGCACCTCGCAGCCAGCTTGGTCTCGCTTGCGGACGTGAACACGCGCACAAACACGCGCACGTAAAAGTCGATGCTGAGCGACAGCAGCGGCACGATGACGCGCTTGTACCGCGCGGCGTGTGCGCTGATGCTGGCGAGGACGATGCGCAGTGCCTGTGCGCACGCGGTCAGCAGCGACTCGTACGGGGCGCAGCCGCGCACGTTCTCGTGGCATGACGGCAGGCGCAGCGGCATAGCGCCATACTTTGCGTAGCACGCGTCGGCGTGGTTGCCGCTCAGCACCGCCATGTCGGTGCAGGTCACGCACAAGAGCCCTGGCGACACGGCAACGTGAGCGGCAGCTGCTACCGCTTGCACGCAGAGCGCGCGCACCACCCTCGTCCACCGCCTGCACCGCCGCGTCCAGGTACGGCGCGGCCGTGCCGTACGGGTCCAGATCGACGACGCTGAAGCGCGCGCCCGCGGCGGGGTCGGCCGAGGACGGCTGCGACTTGTGCGCGTGCATGACAACGCTGCGTCCATCGAGCTGTGTCAGGCAGGCCGCGACAGGGCGCGGGGGGGGGGGGGGGGGGGGGGGGCGCTGGCATTGGCGCACACCAGGCGTCGGCGTGCGACGGGACGACCTGCTGCGTCGACAACCCGTTGGCGAGCACGTTGCGCTCGATGTTGCGCACGGCATCGGCCGACAGGTCGTTGGCGACGACGTGCACCAGGCCGGGGATCTCGCGGAAGTAGCGCACGGCGCGCAGGCCCGTGGCCGAGAGCGCCTCAAGCACGGTGAGCGGGACGGTCGTGGGCTGTGCGAGTGCGGCGATGAGACGCGCACGCGCACGCGTCAGGCATCGGCGCACATCGGCACGCTCGCCCGCCGTCCGCCGCACGCGCCCCGACCGCACGTCCTCGCGGTACACGTGCGCAAAGTGCTGGATGACCGCGACCGAGAGATCGCGGTTGAACTGCTGGATCGGGTTGTAGAAGACCTCGTTCGTGCCGGCCGGGAAGCGGATACGCGCGGCGCCCTCGCTCACGATCGTGTACGCGCCGGCGTCGTCGCCCTCCGCGGGCACGGCAGCGGGTGCGGCGGCGGGCGCGGCGGCGGGCGCGGCGGCGGTCGAGGCCATGCGGCGGGCAAGACGGGTAGCGTGACGCACACAGAGGCGCACGAGCATTCGAACCTCCGAGCGCACCCGGCGGCCATGGTGCGTGTCCCCCGGCCGTGCGCGGTGGCGGGCTCACGGTGGTGGGCCGGGCGCGGGCGCGACAGCGCTTCCGCTTCTGCGGCGACCTCGACTGCCCGGACTGGGTCCTGGCCGAGATGAACATCATGTCCAAGATCGTGCGTTCGCGAGAAGGCGTTTGTGCGGTCGTCTGACCACCGCGCGCGCAGACGTCCGTGCGCATGAAGCTGCTGTGCGTGCAGGTGCTGAACGAGATGCTCGGTGGCGCAATCGACGTGCGTGCGCGCGTGCGCGCAGGCGCCTGCGCCGGCCGCTGACTCCCGTGCGCGCAGTACGCCAAGGTAGAGAAGCTCGTGTCCAACGCGCGCTGGGAGGCGTCGGACGTGAAGGCGTCCATCGCGGCCATCTCGTTCATCCTCACGAACGCGACCAAGTTCAACGTCGATGGCGACACACTGGCCACGGAGCTGCAGCAGCTCGGTCTGCCGAAGGGTGCGTTGCGCAGTTGCTGCTGCATTGCGCCGTGTGCGATCGCTCAAGAGAGCGCGCGCGCGCGCGCGCGCACAGAGCACTCGGTCTCGCTGTGCAAGTCGTACAAGGCCAAGCTGCCGACGCTGCGCGACCGCCTGCGGGAAAAGGCGCTGCACGGTGCGCCGCAACCGCCCCACGCAGCGTGCGAGCCCGTGGCTCACGCCTTGGCAGGGCCGACGCTCGTGCGGGCAGACTGGCGCGTGGACTACGTGATGAGCTCGAGCGCGCTGGAGGTGCGGCACCGCGTCTGCTTTTCTGCCATGCTGCGGCCGATGCTTGCGCGCGCACACACACGTGCAGGCCGTCGACGCGCCTCTGGTCAATCTGCGGCTGGCCGTGCAGGTGCCGGGCGCGACGGGGGCGCCGCACGAGCACGTCTTTGCGGTCGAGGACGGCAAGTTTTCGGTGCTGCTCAGCGGTGCGTCGTTGCGTCTCTGCGCGCTTTGTTGCGGTGTACCGACGTGCCGCGCCCGTCGCCGCACCCCGGTGCAGAGCTCAAGCAGGCGCTCACGATCATGGACGCCGCGACGTCGACCGCAGCGCCGACAGCGTCCGTCAAGTGAGTGATTTGTCCCCCCCAGATTCCCAGGGCGATCTCACTCGCCACTTTGCATGCCTGTTTTGCGGGCACCGGGCGCCGCCACGGCACGTGTGCGCGCCCCAACGACCGCGTGACCCGCGCACGTTGCGGCGCGCTTGTGACTGTGTGCGAGGGCACCTTGGCTGGGCGCGCGGGGGTGGGGAGGGTTCGCGTGGAGGTGTGTGGGGGAGATCTCCTTGTCTTGCCAACGCGCGCCACCGCGCCACAGACACGAAGAGAACATATGGCCCCTCCGGACTTTGCCGACGCGGGCGACGTGGCCGGCAGCGCCAACGAAGCGCGGGTCGGCAAGGAGGACGAGGGGGAGCTTGGGGAGGGCGCGCCGCAAGACGGCGAGGGTGGGGACGACCAGGCCGTGCCCCGTGCCAACGGAAAGGCGCCAACGCCCGCAGGCGCCACAGCGGCCGAGGCGCCGGCTGAGCCAGGGCCCGAGCACGGGCATGGGCCGTGCAGCCACATGCTCATGCGCGGGGCGTTCGGCCTGGGGCTGCAGCAGGGGCGGTCGCAGTCGGCGTCGTCCCTGCTCGAGGCGCAGGTCGTGCCGCGAAGCGTCGCATCGCCCAGCGCCTCGCCGCTCGTGCTGGACACCGGCGCGCGCGAGCTCGCGCTGGTCGACCCCGTGCCAATCATCTGCCCCGCGACGTCGCTCACCTTCCCCGGGCGGCTCAGCGTCGTGGGCCGCGCGGGCTCGTTCACCGGCAGCCTGGGCGGGCTGGGATCGGCCTCGACGCCGTGCAGCCCGAGCAGCAATGGCAGCCTCGGGCGCAAGGCGGGCGTGTACACGCTGGCGGAGGTCGTCGCGCACACCCGCTCGCCTTCGCCCTCGTTCGGCGGGCACGGCGCGTGGACGGCGGCGACGGGCGGCCAGATCGTGTGTGATCCGGTGACGGGCGAGGTGCGCGTGATCGTGGCGAGCACGTCGTCGTCGTCGTCGTCGCCGCCGAGCACGTCGCCCACGTTGTCGCAGCGCTTCGCGACCGAACGCTACGTCGTCGCCAACGAGAAGCGGCCGCCGTCGCGCATCTTGCGCACCAACGCCTCGCTCGACTCAATCCACGAGGAGGCCTGATCTCGTCCCCCTTTGCCCACCCCCTCTTTGCCCCTGCTCTCTCTCTCTCTCTCTGCTCGAGTGTGTGCGCGCGCGCGTGAAAGTTAAGCTTACGTACCATGCGCGCACGGGTACGTCACTGTGACTGCACACTGCGCGTGATGGCCCGGGTGATGCTGACACCCGCGGCCTCGGCACACACTTTCCATCCACACCGCAACCAAGCCATGGCCAAGTGCTGCAGGCGCGTCCGCCGCCCGCACGAGCGCAAAGGGAAGGCACAGGTCGCTCACGTCGCACGCGTGTAACGCACAGCGAGTCCGCCAACGGCAAGTGCAACTGCGACACCGTCTGTGCGTATTCCTCCGGTTTTCGCCGCGCCCGGGCGGTGCTGACGTGCGCGGTCCAGCGCCGAGCCACTGCGCGTCGTGCAAGACCGAGTGCTTCGCCTGGTGCGGTGCTCGCCAGCGCGTGGTGCGGCGGGCAGCTGAAACGTCCTGCGACAAACAGCGCGCAAAAGGCGACGCGCTGCTCGTGCGAGCAGGGCTGCGAGTGCGACGAGTGCCGCAAGTTTGACGAGTGCGTGTGCGCGGGCGACAAGTGCAAGGTGCGCGCGCGCCGTGCCAGGTGCGTGCCGCGGCGGCGCACTGACATGCCGTGCAGTGCTCCGAGTGTTCGAACCAGCGCGCCAAGTGACGGCCCGTGTGTGTGTGTGTGTGTGTGTGTGTGTGTGTGTGTGTGTGTGTGTGTGTGTGTGTGTGTGTGTGTGTGTCGCCAATGTTGTCTCTACTTGTCTGTGCTCAGTACAGGTGGCTCATCGAGGCCAGGAAGCGGTACGCGGGCACAAGCGACTGATGCGCCCACACGGCGCGCATCAGTCGCACGTGCGGGCACGGGGGTGCTTGTGCGCACCTCGGCGCGCTCGGCGATCCACCGCGGGCACGGCTGTGGCGAGCTTGCTGGCGTGGCGGGCAGCGTCGCGGCCGGCGCGGCGTCCATGGCCACCACGGCCTCGTCGTCGTTGAGCCGGCCGCGCTTGGTGTCGTTGACGGGCGCGTCGTCCTGCGCGCGTTTGCATCAGGCGACCGTGACACCTGCGGAAGGGTGCCACACCAGCGCGCGCCGCTTGGCCCCGTCGCCGTGCACTGCGCGCCGGAGGTCTTTAAGTCGCACGAGCGCGGCGGCGCCACCGTACGTAGTTTCGCGCGCACTTTTTCGGCGCGCTACGTCGAATGTCGATCGCAGCCCGCCGGGTCATCGCCGTTCAGCGTCAGCTGTTGTGCGTTGGCGTTGGCGCGCTGGCGTTCGCGCGCTGGCCCCCCCCCCCCTCCGTTTGATGCGCCGCTCGTCCGTGCGTGCCAGGCTGCGGCGCTTCCTGAGCGCCGAGGCCGGCAAGCCGGCGGCGTCGTCGGGCGGGCAGCAGGCGCCGCCGTCGCCGCCACAGCAGCAACAGCAGCAGCAGCAGCAGCAGCAGCAGCAGTCGCCAAAGGATGCCAAGCCGCCGGCCGAGGACGCCAAGAACCCCTCGCGGCAGCTGGACGACTTTTTCAAGCAGCAGGGCGTGAACGAGTTTCTGCAGGAGGCACGTGGGATGCGTGCATACGTTGCGCCTGACGTGCGGGCGCGTGCACGCGCAGATGGAGAAGCGCATCCGGGACATGCAGGTATGCTGCCTGCCCGGACGTGCCTGCCGCCGGTCTGCCCTGCTGAGCACACGCGCGCAGCAACGCGCATCAACAAGCGGGCCGGCACGGCAGCAGCGCGGACCAAAGACGGCGCAGCCGCAGCAGCCGCAGCGGCCACAGCAAGACCAGCAGCAACAGCAGCAGCAGCAGCAACAACAACAACAGCAGCAGCAGCAGCAGCGGCCGGACTTTGGCGTGCGTAGTGCATGCGCGCGCACAATAGCGCTCATGCGCGCCACATGCGCAGACCATTGCACGCGGCCTGACACCGCTCGCGCTGCTCGGCCTCATCGCCGCCGTCGCCTGGTACCAGATGACGCCCAAGCCGCGCTCGACCAACTTCCAGGACTTTAAGGTGCGCGCTCACGCCGCTGCCACCGCTGACGGCTCTGCGCTGACCGCAGCCCGCGCGTCGCAGAACAATCTGCTCGACAAGGGCGAGGTCAAGTCGGTCGTTATCGCCAACCGCTCGACCGTTTACGTCTACCTGCGGCCCGACAGCTACCTGGCACGCTCGGTGCGTCCGCGCTTGGTCCACGCCGCGCGCTGCCGACCCCCTGCCCGCCAGATGATGCTCCCGTCCGACTCGCCGCACTTCAAGTTCCAGATCGGCAGCGCGGACCTATTTGAGAAAAACCTGATAAAGGCTCAGAAGGTGCGCACGGCCTAGGCATGAGCGTGCGCTTAGCCGGGCCCGTGCAGGAGCTCGGTATCGACCCGGACGACTACATTCCCGTGCGGTACACGCGTGAGATGTCGTACGAGAGCCTGCTGCTCAACTATGGCCCGCACGTGGTGCGTGGCGCGCGCGGACACACGCGTCGCCGTCCGAGCTCACGCGTACCGCTCATGCACGCGCGCCAGATCACCGCCGCGCTCGGCCTGTACTTGTTCTGGCGGCTCTCGCGCCAGATGAGCGGCCAGGTGCGGCCGAGCAGCACCCGTGCACCTCGCCCCGCTCACGCGCACGCGTGCAGATGGGCGGCGTCTTCTCGGTCGGAAAGTCCAAGGCCAAGCTGTACAACCTCGACGAGGTGCGCCGCACAAGTCGCGTGCACCCGCGCGCTCTGACAGGGTGACGTGCGTGCACAGGCCATCAAGGTCAAGTTTGCCGACGTGGCCGGCTGCGACGAGGCCAAGGAGGAGATCATGGAGTTTGTGCAGTTCCTCAAGGCGTGCCGCCGTCGTGCCGCCCGCTGCCTCGCTGACGTGCGTCTGCCCGCGCGCACAGGACCCGTCCAAGTACGAGAAGCTCGGCGCCAAGATCCCCAAGGGCGCCATCCTCAGTGGCTCGCCCGGCACCGGCAAGACGGTGCGTCCGCGCTCGCCTGCCCCCGCCTTCAAGTGCGCCTCACCCCGCTCGCTGCGCAGCTGCTGGCCAAGGCCGTGGCGGGCGAGGCCGGCGTGCCGTTCCTGTCGGTGTCTGGCTCCGAGTTTCAGGAGATGTTTGTTGGTGCGTCGCGCCGTTGCATCTCGCCGCCGCGTTGACCGTTACGTGCGGGCGGCCGCCAGGTGTCGGCTCGTCGCGTGTGCGCGATCTGTTTGAGACGGCCAAGCAGCACTCGCCTTGCATCATCTTCATCGACGAGATCGACGCGATCGGCCGCTCGCGCGGTAAGGCGCGCTGGGCCGCATGCCGTGGGCACCGCTGACGTATGCGCGCACCGCCCAGGTCGCTCGGGCATGATGGGCACAAACGACGAGCGCGAAAACACGCTCAACCAGCTCTTGGTGGAGATGGACGGCTTTGGCACGGACAGGTGTGCCGCGCCACCCACTGTGCCCCACAATTGCTGACGGGCCGCGCAGCCACGTCGTCGTCCTCGCCGGCACGAACCGCCCAGACGTGCTGGACCCGGCGCTAATGCGGCCAGGTGTGCACGCGCGCGCGCTGCAGACGTGGCACGCGCGCGCTGACTGCGATGCCAGGCCGCTTTGACCGGCAGATCACCATCGACCGGCCCGACGTCAAGGGCCGCTTTGACATCTTCAAGATCCACCTGCGCCCGATCAAGCTAGACACGTCGGTCAGCCTCGACGCCGTTGCAAAAAAGTGCACAGCCCACTGCTCCCCCTCGGCGTCGGCACACTCAGTCGGGCGCGCGCGCAGGCTCGCCACGCTCACGCCGGGCTTTGCCGGCGCGGACATCGCCAACATTTGCAATGAAGCTGCGCTGATTGCCGCGCGCAAGCGGGCCAAGAGCGTCGTGCTCGAGCACTTTGAGTCGGCCATTGAGCGAGTCATCGCCGGCCTCGAGAAGAAGTCGCGCGTGCTCTCGCCCGACGAGAAGAAGACGGTGGCGTACCATGAGGCGGGCCACGCCGTCGCCGGCTGGTTTCTGCAGCATGCCGACCCGGTGCGTGCCTGGTCCTGTGCGTGCGGCCGTGTGCGCCTGACTCGTCGATCGCGTAGCTGCTCAAGGTGTCGATCATCCCGCGCGGCACGGCTGCGCTCGGCTACGCGCAGTACCTCCCGCGCGACCAGCACATCTACACGATGGAGCAGGTGGCGCGGCCGTCAGCGCAGGCGCGCACGTGGGACTGACGTGCATCGCCCGCGCGTGCACATGTGTTTGCCAGCTGCGGCATCGCATGCAGATGACCCTGGCCGGGCGCGCGTCGGAGCAGATCTTCTTCTCACGCATCACGACTGGCGCGCTGGACGACCTGCAGCGCGTGACCAAGCTCGCGTACGCGCAGGTGACGTCGTACGGCATGACCGACAAGGTGCCGTGCCCCATGCGCTTACCGCAATGGGCTGAGCAAGCGGCGCGCAGGTCGGTCCAGTGTCGTTTGCGCAGCCCGAGGCGGGCGTACCGCAGCTCGATCGGCAGTACTCGCAGCAGACGGGCAAGATGATCGACGAGGCAGTGCGCTAGTGCTGCCCCTATGCGCGCGTGCACTGAGGCCGTCGCAGGTCCGGTCCATGGTCCGCTCGGCGTTCAACGACACGGTCGACCTGCTCACCACGCACCGCGATGCCGTGCGCTAAACACCCCCCCACTCCCTTGCGCCACGCGCACGACGGCTCACCACCGCGCCGCCACCGCTACCCAGGTCGACAAGGTCGCGCAGCGTCTGCTTGAGAAGGAGGTGCTGCAGCGCGAGGATCTCGTGGCGCTGCTGGGCGAGCGCCCGTTCAAGGTGGGTTGCGCGTTGGCGATGTCTGCCCGGCTCGCTCACCCGGCACGCGCAGGAGCATTCGAGCTTCGACGACATGGTCACCGCCAACCAGCGCTCGCCCGAGGCCGCCATGCCGGACCTGCCGGCGGGCGCGGCGGTGTGAATCGCGCCCGCGCGGAGGCTTCGGCGCGATCGGGGCCTTTTGCGGCGAGTTTCGCGGCGAATTCCCGTCGGCGGATTCGCAGCATGTCCGCTTTGTAACGGCCGATGTTCCACTTTTGGCTCGCCGCACGGCGCGCTCTCTCTCTCTCTCGCTGCCCCCGCCCCCCGCCGCGATGCTCGAGCAGCTCTTTGCGCACGAGCACACGCACGGCCCAGCACCCGTCAGCCCGCCCGCGCCCGCGCCGCCGCCCGAGCGCCCGCTGCACCTGCTCCCGCCGTGGCTCGCGTCGTTCTGCCCGCACCAGGGCGTGTGCGCTGGTGCGCGTGCCGGTGACTGCTGCACGTCTGCCGCGTCTGACCCTGGAGAGGACCCGCAGAGCACGTGCACTACGCCGCGCAGAGCGAGACGCTCGGCCCCGTGCTCGTCACGCTGCCGCTCCGCGCGATCGAGGCGCCCACAGCCCAAGCCGACGCCCCCTCATCTGACACGCACTTTGCGCTCGTGCGCACGGCGCTCGGGCCGAGCCGCGTCGCTGTGCCGCCGTTTGTCGGCAAGGGCCGGCCGTCGGTCAACGCGGTGCTGCAGCACCTGCTTCAGGCGTATGCGGTGCAGACCGGCGACGCGCGCTGGCGCGAGCTCGACGCGGGCGAGCTGCTGCCGTGCCAGGACCAGCGCGTGTGCTTCACGGCGGCGCAGATGGAGCGCGCGTACCACGTGCGGTGGCTGTCCGCGGTGACCATGCCTCGCTCACGCCCTCTGTGCGCAGGCCGCCGCCGACTACGCCGTCAACGTCGTCACGCTCGACGAAGAAAAGCTCTGCCGGGGTGCGGATTGCTGCACCCATCGTGCACCGACACGCTCATGCTCCCGCGACAGACCTTGTCGCGCGCGTCTTCGGCGAGCCACACACGTCGCTCAAGCGCCGCGCCACGCTCAGCAGCCACGGCGCGACGCCGGCCAAGGTGCGCGCAATGCACGCACGGCCGCCTGCACGCCACGCATATGGCGGCTGACCGCGTCCGTGCGCCAGGTCAAGGCCGACGAGGAGAAGCGCCGCAGCCTGCAGATGGAGATGCTCGAGACGGAGCGCTCGTACGTACGCCAGCTCTACATCCTGCACGACGTGCGTAACGCGCCCCGCTGCTCGCCACGCTCACGCCGACAGCGCGCGCAGAAATACTACATGCAGCTCGTCGCGCAGACGCACAGCAAGCAGCCGCTGATCTCCAGCACGGACCTCGGTGTCATCTTCTCGGGCCTGCCCAAGATCGTCCAGATCAACCGCGACTTTCTGCGCGACCTCGAGCGCGCACTCGGTGTGCTAGCCAACCGCTGCACCGTGCTGCGCCGCTCAACTGCGTCGTGACGGCAGCACCCGACACCGCCAACAAGGGCCACGGCGCCGTGCTGTCGTTTGAGCAGGTTTTTGACCGCCATGTCCGTCGCTCGCCTCCCGTCTGCGCCCACGTTCTCACTCTGCGCTCCCGGCAGGCCAAGAGCTTCCAGGAGTACACGCAGTACATCAACTACTACCAGGCCTCGCTCGACACGCTGCAGCGGTGCATGGGCGAGTCGCGTGCGTTTGCGACCTTCCTCGAGGTGTCACGCGCCTCTGCGGCCGTGCGACGCACAACGCTAATCTCGCGCACACATGCAGGCGTGCAAGGACATGCCGGGTTGCGACCGCAAGGACCTGCGCTCGCTGCTGATCGAGCCCGTGCAGCGCATCGCCCGCTACGCGCTGCTGCTCAAGAGTACGTGCGGCCGCAGTGCATGCGCTGCCTGATTGCTCACGCTGCGCCCGCATTGCAGCTATGCTCGAGTGCACGTCGCACGAGCACGAGCAGCGCGCCCTGCTTCAGAACGCCTACGGTGCGCACCGCACGCGCCGCGGTGCCATTGCTCAAAGCGCAGCACGCGCCCGCACGCAGACAAGATGAGCGCCGTCGCCAGCTACATCAACAGCACCAAACTGCAGGCCGACACGCGCGTGGCCATCTTTGCCGTGCAGCAGGAGGTCGACGGGTGCCCGGTGCGCGCCTGCCAGGACCTGCGCCGCCGTTGACCGTGGCGGCGCGCAGCACACGATCATCTCGGCCACGCGCCAGTACCTCGGCCGCATCGACTGCCAGGAGCACGACCTCTCGAGCGGGTGCGTGCGCACTGAGGCCAGCGGATGCTGCCGCGGCGCAAACAATCGTCACAGCAAGCTGCGCGGCGCGCTCTGGTCGCTGTACCTGTTTGACGACTTTCTGCTCCTGGCCGAGAAGACGCACAAGACGTCGCTGCTATCCAAGGCGCGGCCCCTGCGTGTGCGTGTGTGTGCTGCGCGTCCACTAACCTCCCGCCGCAGAAGTGGCAGCGCAAGTTTGTGCGCCTCGTCGACGTGGCCAAGATCGCCGTGACATCGTACCCGAACGAGGAGGGCCTGATCACGCTCGCGTTCCCGTCGGCGGCGGGCGCGGCCGGCACTGACCAGCTCAGCCTGGTGCTGCACGCGAGCTCGGGCATGACCGCTGCCGCGGCGACGGCGGCCGGCGCACAGGCGCAAGGTGCGACGTGCGTGCTCGCTGGTGCTCGCTGACCCGCGCGCCTTTTGCAGACTCCTGGCTGCCGACGGTGCGCACCTTTGCCGAGCTGCTGGAGCAGGCCGCGCTCGAGCGCCGCCAGAAGAGTGCGCACCTCGACGCGCGCGCTGCCGTTCCGTGCTGATCGAACGCGCAGTCGACATGGTCCAGGTCATGGTCGCCGAGCGCCTCGGCCGCAAGATCGAGTACACCGTGCGCACGTCACTCGGGGTGCGTGGCCGCGCCAGCTACCGCTGCTACTGCTCTTGCTGATGTGCTTACCGCGGATGGCGCACAGGCGCTGTGTCTTCCGGCGCCGCCCGTATCGACCGAGCAGCCGACGCACGTGACGGTCTTGGTCGTGCCGGACGCGTTCCGCGATCTCCCCAGCCTATTGCCCGAGCTTATGCTCGACGATACCTGTGCGTGTGGGACGCCGTTGCGCCGCCGTCTCATGCTGTCGGCACGCACGCAGTCATGCTCGTCGTCTTCCGGTGCCTCGCCAACGGCGGCTTCAAGTGCGGCTGCTGCGCAGCCTGCAGCCGCGCGCGCGTGTGCGGCTGACCGCTGCGGATGCACGCAGGGTCGACGTGCGCTCGCGCTTTGCCGATATCCCGCCGTTTGGGCCAGACGTGCGCGGCCACTTTGACAGCGATGCTGCCGCGAGCTTTGGTCCCGTGCTGGCCGAGAAGAGTGCGTCTCACCCAGTGGCGTGGCGGTGCTCATCACGCCGCCGCAGTCTTGCGCGCGCATGTCAGCTACGCCGAGCACATTCTGCACCGCACAAACTACGCTGCGAGTGACTACCGCGAGTGGCTGCAGGAGCTGCTGGCGTCGGCCGCGCTTGCGACGACGACGGTGCACACCAAACGCGCGCTCGGCATCCCACGCGCGACTGACCGCAGCGACGCAGATGGAACGCTCGCGGTCGGTGCACCGGCGCAGCAGCTTTAGCCTTGCGCGCACGGGTTCGTCGTCGTCGCTGGCGTCCGTCTCGTCGGTCTCGTCGGTGGCCTCGTCGGCCTCAACACGCAAGTCAATGGTGCGCGCACACCCACGTGCAGCCCTACTGCTCACGCCTGCCGCGCAGCTGCAGCGCACGGTCGCGGCCGTCAAGCGCAGCTCAACGATCACGTCGACGACGGCCAAGCTCGCGGCGGCCAACGCCGGCGCTGCGCACGAGGCCACAGAGACGTGGAAGCCGTTGCTGCGCGCCTTCTCGCTCGTCTCGCGCGACGGCAGGGTGCGGACGCCGCACTGCGCTGTGTTGCACACGTCTGAACACTCGGCTCGCACGTGCACAGATGGCCAAGCCGCCCGCAGTCAAGGCGCCCGCGGCAGCGAGCGTGAGCCGGCTGTCTGCGCCCGTCTGCAACGCGCGTCTGTTGATCGACGCAATCGAGGCCAAGGGTGCGCGCGACATGCCAGGGCACTGCACCGCGCTCGCCACTCAGCGCCGCGCACAGGCCTGCATGACCGTGCGCTGTACACCACGGCTGCCGAGTTGCACAGCCCGAAGCGCCTGGGCAAGGAGGCCGTCGCCGCGCTGCTGCCACCGACGCGCGATGCGCTCATCTCGCCCAGTGCCGTGCGTGTCGCGCCGCTGGGCGTGCTGTGCGGTGCGTTGCGTTGCCGATCCCCGAGCGTGCGGCTCGCCAACCCGGGGCATGCCGCAGCCGTGCTGGTCGCCTACCTGCGCGACAAGGTCGGCCCGCTGCTGCCGGCGTCGATCGTGCCGCGCCTGGTCGAGGCGTGCAGTGCGTCTCTCGCGTGCGCGCATGCGTGTAGGCAGTGCTGACAAACCCGTCGTCGCTTCAGACTGGCAGTACCCGCTCGAGAGCATCGCGCTGCTCCGCCGGACGCTGCAGCAGGTCGCGCCGGACGAGCTCGAGCTCGTGCGCCTGCTGCTGACCCACCTCAAGCGGTGCGCGTGCGCACGCGCGCGCATGCACCGGTGATCGCTGACGCGCACGGGAACGGGCAGGGTGTGCAACAGCCCGGGCAACATGTGCAACTTTGTGTCGCTGGACGAGCTGTTTGCGCGCGTGTTCCTTCCGTTGGACGCGCCCGTGACGCAGGCCTTAGCCACGGCCATGGACATTGCGGCGGTGGTCGCCGTGCAGGTGCGCCGCTGCCGCCGCCGACGGCATCTGCTGATGGCGACGTGCACCCAGGAGAAGATGCCGGCGATTGTGGCGCGGCTGATCGAGCACGTCGACGAGATTTTTGGCGCACCGGTGGCGCCCGTCGCCGACACGCCCGCCATATCCGTCACGCCCAACTCGGAGGCCGAGCCCGTCTTGCTGATCAAGCTGAGCGACGAGACCAAGCGCCGGCGCATCACGCCGACCGAGCCGCTGCAGCGCCTGATGCTGAGCGAGCCACAAGCGCAGACGGCCGGCGAGGACGACGGTGGCGACGAGGACACGAGCAGCAGCGACGCGCCGAGCAGCACCGCGACGTTGTCGGACGGCAAGGAGAACTCGGACGCGACAACGCCGCTCGACGTCGAGTTTGCCGTGCCGTCGCCCGGGTCGCGCAGCGCGGGCAAGGGCCTGCTCGGGTCGATCGCCGAGGCGAACCTGCGCTCGAAGCGACCGGCCCGTCGGCCGGCTGGGCGTTCGCGCACACTCAGCCTCACCAGTGCCGATGTGAAGGCTGGGTGAAGCCGTTGTTGTTGCAAACTCGGAGTGTGTGCATGGCATGTCAACGAAGGCGACAGCCTGAGTCTGAGTTCCGGTGACAAAGGAGCACGGCTTCCTCCTGTGAGCATGCAGCGAACAGGGGCCTGGCATAACTCTCAGCAGAGGAGCGGAATGTTTTCCCCCTTTAGATGCGATGTCGGCGCTCCTGGGCAGTGGCAGCATCGGCGGTGGCAGCGCCGGTGGGAGTGGCGGCGGCGGCGGGATGCGCGGGCGGCTGGTGCTGCGCACGGCCATCGCCGCCGCACTCGTGCTCACGGCGGTCTACACGCTCGGCGCCACGTGGTACTTTGCGTCGACCGCGTGCGTCGATGCGGCGAGGTGCGCGTGCGCGCCGCCGCAGCCGTCTCGCACCTGCGCTCACGCCCACTGCGCAGCGATGCGCCCCGCACGCTCATCGACCGCTCGGAGGACGTGATGCGCGCGCAGCGCGACGCCATCGCCGAGTTGCGCGCGCAGAATGCGGAGCTGCAGGATCAGCTCGATCGTGCCCGTGCCCGCGCCGAGCCGTCCGCGCCCGCCGAGCCGTCCGCGCCCGCCGAGCTGACGGCGCCGCCTGCTGCGCCGGGGACTGCCGTTGCGGCCGGCACGTCGCGGCCGGAGCCCGTGACGATGACGCGGACGATGCACACGCTCGAGCCGTCGTCGGTGTGGTGCATCGGCGCAAACCAGACGCAGCGGTGCGCGGCATGGCGGCCGCGGCTGCGGCAGCAAGGCCTCGCTCACGGCGCCCGCCGACGCCAGCATCTGCCAGTTCAGCAACCTGTACTACAGCCGCAGCAAGAACCGCTTCTTTGTCGTCGTCGGTCCCACATCCGTCTTTGACAACGCGCCCGCGGCGCCGTCCGACACAGTCACGGGTGCGGCGCGGCGCGGCGTGCGTGTGCACGGCGCACGCTGACCGTGCGCAGACCTGACGAGCCTCGAGGACCACTCGGCGTTCTACTTTTCGTACGACGAGGTCATGCCGGACGTGTTTGCGGGCGCGGTGGACGTGCGCGGCCTGCTGATGCGGCGAGCACGGCGTGTTCTCACGCGTGCACACGCGCGCGTAGGTGCGCGTGCACGAGACCCCGACGATCGTCTTTGCGCGCTTCCACCCGTACAACATCATGCACGTCCTGCACGACGACCTGTTCAACCTGTACCACCTGCTGGCGCGCTTCGCCCCGTCGGACAAGTGCGCCTCTCGCGCATGCTTTGCCGCCGCTGACCCGCGCACCAGCGACGCGCCGTTCACGATGCTGCACCAGTTTCAGATGGTCGACATGCACGAGGAGAGCGCCTACTTCCGCCTGCTGCAGTACTTTACGCGCCTGCCCGTGCGCTTCCGACGGCAGCTGCAGTCGGACGGCGACGTGACGTGCTTCCGGCGTGCGGTCGTGGGGCAGGTGCGCGACTTTGGCGTGTCGGACGCTGCGCCTGACGTCGCGCGTATGCAGTCCAAGCTCACGAGCTGGTACCACTACGGCTTTCGGTCGCCGCAGGTGCGTGAGCGCGGACGCACCCGTGCACCTCCCTGGTTGAGCTTTGGGGTGCTCGTGCAGGGGCCTATCCCGAACAAGCAGGTGCAGGGCGGGCACGTGCGCGCGGCGGTGAACTACCTGCTGCGCTCGATCGACCTGCCGCCGATTGCCGACCAGGAGCACGTCAAGGACGAGGTGCATTGCGTGTTGCGTGGGCCAAGCAAGGTGGGCCTGACTGCGCGCGCTCGGCAGACCTTGCCGTACCTCGTCGTGTTTGCGCGCTCGCGCAACCGGCTCATCCTCAACCAGCAGGCCCTCGTCGACCGGCTCAAGCGCGACTACCCGCAGTACAGAGTCAAGGTGCGCCTTCGGGAGGGGGGGACGGCACGGCGGGCTCACGCGCGGTGCGCAGGTCGTGAGCATGGAGGAGCACTCGTTTGAGCAGCAGGCGGCGATCTTGCGCCGCACCCGCGCGGCCATCGGGTTACATGGGTGCACGCGCACGCGAGGCCGAGCACGTGCGCCCGTGGCTCACTGAGCGCGCGTGCGCGCGGCATGCGAGAAGTTCGATCTTGATCATGGGCGCGTTCCTGCCGCCCGGCGCGGTCCTGCTCGAGCTCTACCCGTATGCCGTCCCGCCCGACAACTACACGCCGTACCGCACAATGGCCAACCTGCCCGGTGCGCCCTGCTTTTGCGCGCGGTGCACGCGACTGACCGCCCGGGCGCAGGTATGCACCTGACGTACCGCTACTGGGTCAACACGCACGAGGAGAACAACGTGATGCACCCGGACTGGTCGCGCATGTCGGGCGGGATAGGGCACCTGTCACCCGAGGAGCAGGTGCGCGCGTGCGGGGCCGTCTGCGTGCGGCACGGGGCTGAGCACCACCGTCGGCGCTCGCAGAAGCGCATCATCGACACCAAGACCGTGCCAACTCACGTGTGCTGCGAGGACCCGCACTGGCTCTTCCGCATCTATCAGGACACGACGGTGGAGCTGGACGAGGTGCGCGCGCGTCGCGGCGGTGCGGTCGCGCTGTTGCTCACGTGCGTGCCACAGGTGTCTGTGATCCTGCGCGACGCGCTGGACGAGAGCGAGCGTCGCAGCGTGGCGCCGCGTGCGTGCTCGTGCTGGTGACCGCGCGCCCCCCCGCAGCATGCGCTGACCGCCGGCTGCCAGTGCGTCGGCCGCTCAGCCCGTCGCACCTCGGCAACGTGCGCTGCACCAACATGAAGGTGCGAGCCTGCAATCACGCACGCGCGCGCATGCGCGTGCTGATGGCTGACGCGCGTGGCAGCCCGGGTCGCTCACACTCGAGTGGTCGGCGCCGTGGAACGGCGCGCGCGTGTCGTCGTACGGCATCTGGCACCACCAGTCGTTCAAGACGCACATCGTCAAGGCCGAGCGCGACGGTGCGCTCGTACAAGAGCGGCGTGCACGCGTTGACACGCCGCATCCGGAGCGCAGGCGCCGACGCGCCGACGCGCCACAACTTTACCAACCTCACGCCGGGCACGCCGCAGGACTTTTGGGTGCGCATCGAGCAGCCGGACCACGTCGGGAGCTACACCGACAAGACGACCTGCGTCACGTCGGTGGCCAGATAGTTGTTGAAACGACACGGAACAACATCAAGTTACGGAACACGGCCTCACTTGTGATTTTTGTTCAACCGCGGCAGCCCGGTAAGTCGCTGTAGCCTTTGCAGCTACGTTGTACATAGACGTGCTTTGCACTATCCTCGAGATGCGCTGGAGAAGGCCGCTCGTCGCTTCACTGAACACTCGTTCACACCATGGCAGGACGTTGCCGACCGCCTTCTTGCTGAGTTCGGGCGGCAGGCCCGAGTCGACGCCAACGCCCGCCTCGGCGTCCTCGCGTCGTGGTTCATGGCTTCCAAGCACTGCAAAAGTGTCTGTCATTGGACGTGGAACCGCGACGTCAACGCGCGCAACATCGGCACGCTCTTCAAGGCGCACATGGCCAGCCTTGAGTTGTTTTTTTTTTTTTTGCTGCAAGGAACACGCACAGCACAACCGCGTGTCTGACCAGCATGTGTGTGTGCGTGTGTGTGTGTGTGTGTGCATGCGGCTCGCAGTTCGCTGACTCGAACGACTGTTGACTCGTTGTGAAATGAATGCTGAATGAACGTGAATTGTCGTTTGCAGTTGTTTTCTCTTCAGTTGTGTACTCAGGGGTAGTTGTACAGCTGCAGCGGTGCCAGCGATCAGACAGTCGTGCGCACTACGCAAGACGAGCGCGGTGCGGCGGACGCGCACGGTGACGTCGCGCACGTGTCGCACGAGCTCGACCTGCGACGGCGGGCGCGGCGCCATCGGCGCCCTCGGCGATGCGGCAAGAAGAGGCACGCGCACGGGGCCTTTGGGCGTCGTCAGCAGGCGCCGCCGCCGCGACCTGCGAGCGCTAACTTAAACCGCACTGCAGCGGTGGCACGCAATTGCCACGATGGACGCGCCTAGAAAACGCGCGCGACGCACAACGGCGTCGTCGGCGTCGTCGGCGTCCCTGGCGGCCGCGGGCGCCGACGTGCTGGCCGCGGCGCACTACGACGTGCGTGTGCTGCGCGTCACTGCGCGTGGTGGTGGAGGACACGCAGGGCGGCTGACGCGGGCGACGGCGTGGGGCGCGGCCGCGTACGACAGGTGTTGTCAACGGCGACGGCATCGCGTCAGCGCGCCGCACCACCACTACTACAACCGCCGGCGCAGCCGCCGCAGCCGCCGCAGCCGCACGCCGACGCGCTGGCGGACGACGGGGCGCCGCAGGTGCGGACGCCGTACACGTGCGACTTTGTCGGGTGCAACAAGGTCTACGGCTCGGCGAGCCACCTGCGGCGGCACCAGAAGGTCCACCTCGAGGTGCGCAGCAACCCCCCCCCCCCCCCCCCCCCCCCCCCCCCCGTGCGTCACGGGCGCGGCGCTGACGGCCTGGTGGCGGTGGTGCTCGCACGCGCGCGCGCGCGCGCGCCTTTGCAGGAGAAGCCGTACCGCTGCCCGCACTGCAGCATGACCTTCTCACTCAACCACCACCTCAAGTACCACATGCGCTCGGTGCGCGCGTCGCCGCAATGTGTGCGTCTGCAGCCGCTCACGGCGCGGCCGTCCGCAGCACACGGGTGAGCGGCCGTACGTGTGCCCGCACGTCGGCTGCAAGAAGGCGTACATCCAGGTACGGCTTGCACGCTTGCACGCGCCACGCGCATGCAGACGCGCACGCACCCAGCCCGGCGACTACTACCGGCACCTGCGCAAGCACACGGGCGACACGCCGTACGCGTGCGAGCTCTGCGAGCAGACGTTTATCCGCGGGCGCGACCTTGAGAACCACCGCAAACGGGTGCGTGCCGCGCGCGCGCTGAATGCGCCTGACCTGACTGCTGTCCGCGCCCGCAGTGGCACCGCGACGACGAGGGCAACGACGAGGGCGCGCCCGTGGCGTCCGCGTCGGCCGAGGAGATTCTAGCGGCCACGACAAAGGCGCCGCTGTGGGTGCAGACCGTGTGACGCACTTTTCCTCCCTGCGCGCCCTCACGCCGTGCCCTGCCTGCCCTCGCCCATGATGCTTGCTGTGTGTTTTTGTTTACAACGGTTCAGTCGCTGTCGTCGTCGTCGCTGCTGGCCGCGCTCATGGCCGTCAGCGGCGACCGCCCGTGCGGCGCCACCGGCAGTTCGCTCGCGTTTGTCACGCGCAGGCCGCCCGACGCCCCGGCCGCCGCTGATGACGCCGCCGCCATCGCCAGCGCCGCATCGACCGCCGCGTTGGACGGGCGCCGCGAGCCGAGGGGAGCGTGGCGCTGCGACAGCGCCTCCTGCACGGTTGCGACCGAGATGGACATGTTGCGGTGCAGGAACTGGCCGTGCTGCGGCGAGTCCTGCCGGAACGACGACGTGCGCGGCGTCTGTGCGCGAGCGTCGCTCAGCACCGGCCTATACGCGCGCGCCACACCAAGCGGACGCACCCGCGACGGCGATGCGATCGATCGCGATGCCGCGTGGCTCACGACCAGGTTCTGCGCGACGGTGTCAGGAGCCGCAGCGGCCACCAGCACTACGTTTTGACTGCGCACCGGCGGCCGCGCCTTGGTCTTCTGCTGCTCCACAAGCGCCTCGACGTACGACTCGAGCAGGTCCGTCATGTCTTTCCCGCACGTTGTGTCGGCGATGAAGCGCTGGCCGCCGACCATCGAGCCGATCTTCATCGCGAAGCGCTCGTCGTTGGACGACCACGCGCCGACCTCGCGGTACGTGTACGACGACAGGACGACCTGCGCCCGCGTCAGCACACGGCCTGCCCTTGGCTCAGCGGGGGTCGCGCACCTTGCGCTGCGTGTCGATCAGGAAGATCTGCGAGCGGCTGATGCCGACGGTGACGCGCGAGGGGATCTGCGGGTCGTACACTTGCTGCAACAGGCATCCGCCGTGCACGCCGTCAGTACACACGCGCACGCGCGCACACACAGGCGCTGGGCCACGCACCAGCACGTCGAAAAACTCGGTGCCGTAGTACGGCGACCGCGCGAGCGTCTCGTTTGTGAGGCGGATGACCTCCTCGGGCCGGTCGACGCCGGCGCGCTGTGCGTGTGCCTGCGTGGGTGCACACGCGCATCAGCGGGTGAGAGCGCGCGCGTGGGGCGCAAGCCAGCCCAGCACCTTGACCACGCGGTGCTCCCATTCACTTGCCGTCGCCTGCGGGTAGATGGCCGGCGGGATGAACCCCTGGATGACCGTACTGGCGACGGGATGGCAGGGCTCAGCAACGGCTGCGCTGCAACAAAAAAAAAAAAGCGTGGCACGAACGCACTTGAGCTCCTTCGGCAGCGCATCGCCGCAGTGCAGGCGCAGCTGCAATGCCGCGACCTCGATCACCTCCTCGACGCTGATCATCACGTGCGTGTTACGCAGAGACTCGAGCATCTGCACGTAGATCAGGTTGGACACGGCCGCGCTCGGCTCCTCGCCAGCGAGCTCGCGGAAGATCTTCTTGCGCAACTCGAGGCTGCGGGCCGCGCGGGTGAGCGGCGTCGGCACTCAGCAAGCGGCAAACGCACCGGCACACGCGGTCGTTGTTTGCGTCGACGCCTTTGGCCTGCGCCTCCAGACGCAGCTCGTGCAGTACGTCCAGCACGTACAGGTCGCCCGACAGCATGCGGCCTGGGGGGGGGGGCGACTTGGCGTGTCAGCCTGGCCAGAATAGCGCATGCGGCGCCACGCACGCTGGCCGTTGCAGATGCGGTAGACCGCGTTCAGGCCGGGCTTTGTGATGACCATGCGCTCGCAGATTTGGTCCAGCACCTCCGTCACGGTCGACACTGCGTCCATCGACAGGCCCTTGTACGCCGGCGAGAAGCCCGGCGGGAAGAAGACCTTGACAATCTGTGGCCGGTGATTCTGCGCACGCCGCGCGGCTGTGAGGGCGGGGGTTCCGGCCGCGTCGGCCAACGACGGCACCTGGATCGCCTCGAGCTCGGTCAGGTCGGGCGGGTACTTGCGGCGCATCGGCCGGCCCGCGACGCGCTTGAGCAGCGTGTAGGCGTACTGACAGCCGGCCGCCACGGCCTCATTCTGCGCACGCAGTCAGCGCCGCCGCCACACGCACACACCACGGCACGGCACGGCACCGCACCTTGCTGCCGACGTTGTCCTGCAAAAACTGCGCCAGCGCCGGCTCGAAGCGCTTCGAGGGCGGGAGGAACGACAGGCACACGCAAAACAGGTCCCAGCCCTTCTTCAGGCCGGCCCTGCGTCGATGCGCCGAGCAAGAAATGAGCGCGAGCGCATGACGGGCAACAGCGCAAGAAGCGCACTTGCTCCGGTTGCGGTTGACCTGCTTAAGCACCTGTAGCAGGATCTCGTCGCGCCAGACCTCGGACGAGAGCATGAGCCCGCGCTCGATCAGGCCGACGGTCAGCTCCGAGGGCGCCTTGCGGCTCGGGTAGTCGCCCGTGATCTTGAGGATGGTTTGGAACAGGAGCACGGCCGTCTTCTTGTCCTCGTCCTTATTCAAGTCGACGTGCAGCGGCTCGCTGATCAGCTCCTGCGACGACGGCGGGGGCTGAGCATATGTGGTGGGCACACGCGTCCCTCCGAGGGCGCGCGCACCTTGCCATAGACGATCGACTTGGACATGGGCGCACTGCCGCACGTGGGCGAGCTCCCGCCACCGGAACCGGAGACGTCGCTCGTGGGCGATTCGGGCTCGGCGACGTCACTCGAGCCGGAGCGGCCCAGGCGGAAAGTCTTGCTAAACGTGCCGCGGAGCGTGCCACGGAGCGTGCCGCGGAACGTGCTGCGCCCAAACGTGCTGAAGGCCGAGGCGGGCGTGACCTGTGCGCGCACGTGCTGGTTCGCGTACGCTTGCAGGCTGCGGCACAGTGCATCAGGGCGGCCGTCGCAGGCGGGCAGTGCGCGCCTGCGGTCGCTTGCACGCGACGTCACTTCGCGTTCGTTGCTGCGGCGCGACGCGGACGGTGGCGAGGCGCCTGTACGGCCCGGTGCCGGCGACGACGACAGCGACGGGTCGACCTGTACGCACGCACGCACGACGCACGATCGCACGCGGTTAAAGCAACCGTGCACGACGCGGTACGGCGTGCACCGAGATCTGGAAGCGCGCCGCCGGCAGGCTCACAAACTCGTCGCACAGGAGCTGCACGTGCTCGCGCGGGAACGCGCCGACGGTCTTTGTCGCGTCGGCCAGGAGGTGGCCGCGCAGCCACGTCGAGCCCTCGACCGGCCTGCCGGGCGCAGACATCAGCGGATGGGCGGGCGTTGACGGCGCGCACGCACCCGGTAATGACGATGAGGTCGTCGGGCTTGAAGACGAGGTGCTGCAGCTCCGCGCTGCCCGAGGGCGTCGTACGCTGCACGGCGATTGCCACCGTGGACGTCTTCTTCAGGTCCTTGATGCGCGTGTACACGATCGACTGGAAGACGCTGGCCTGCGCGGGCACGTAAGCGGGCGTGCGTGGGACACGAGCGTCGGGCACGTGCCGCCGTCTCAAACTTGTAGTCGACCGCGCGCGGGTCCACCTGCAGCTCCACGACCGACGCCGAGCTGGCGTGCAGGCGCGTGATCTCGCCGTAGCGGTGGGATAACTGCGCATCTGCGGTGAGCGCGGCGCCAAGCGTGCATCCGAGCGCACCAGCACGCTGCCGGTGCCGCTCTCGCCGTCGAGCACGCAGATGCGGTCGCGGCAGAGCGCGAGCAAGACGCGGCGGTACGTCGGGGCGGCCCCAGCGACGCCCTGCAGCACCTGGCGGCCCACGAGCACCTTGCAAAACATGCGCGGCTCGGACTGGGCGTCGCGGATGAGCTGCATCTTGACCACGCCGACCGTTTTTCTAAGCGCGGCGCGCATGTGTGGGACAAAAATGGGAAGTGGTGCTCGGTCACGCACCCCTTGAGCGCCTCGCACGCGGTCTGGATTTGCTTGAGCACCACCGGCACGTCGTCCGAGCCGAGCTCGGCGCGACAGGTGCGCGCGATCGCGCCCACGTCCGTGCCAAAGTGGCGCGAGATGCTGTTGCGTCGAGCGTCAGTCGATGGACGGCTACATAAACGCGCTAGTCCCGGGACGCACCGGCCGCTGAGATCGCTCGTCGAGCCGGCCGACTCGCAAAACAGCGACGCGGCGACGGCGAGCACGGCCAACTTGAGGCCGAGCTGGCCCGAGCGCGCCGACGACACGATCTGGCCAAAGATAAGGTCGACGGCGGCGGCATCCAACAGCTGCTCGTCGACGGCAAAGACCTCCTTGCGCAGGCGCAGCGTCAGCGCGACATCGACGGGCTTGAACGCCTGCATGCAGTGACGAGCGTGTGAGAGTCGCGCAGACATCGCGCTTGCGCGCACCCGGCCGTCGTAGTCGAGCGTGCCGAGCGCGTCCATCACAAAGCTGTTGGCGTCGCCGACGGAGATGCCTGCGCGCACACGTGGCGCGTGTCAGCGGGACAACGCGGGGGTCCGCAGAGAAGGCCGCGTGCCGTTGACAGTGATGCCAAAGCCGTCGGGCTGCCGCAGACCGACGGCCTCGGCGACGGCGAGCACGAGCTGCTGATTGGTCGTGTACGGCCCGATTGTCACCTGGGCGCTCGTGCCGTCGCCCGTCTCGACCGCGATCGGCAGCTGCGACTGTGCGAGCGCGGCAGAGATCTCGAGGCGCGACGGTGCGGCGCGGCGGCTGTGTGTGGCCTGAACGGCAGTGCGCAACAGGGTCCTGGGTGCGCTGTGTCAGTGCCTGTGCGCACGAGTTGTCGACGCCGACGCACCAGTTGTACGTCTCGTAGCCGTACACGCCGTTCTGGAGGATGTACGACTCAAGGTAGCTGCGCGACCGTGCCTGAGACGCCGTGCAGCCGCCAACATGCGAACGACAAGCGTACGGCTCGAGCACGCCCGACGGCGGAAAGCAGCTGAGGCACAGCGCCATGAGAAACCAGCCACGCGCGAGCGAGCCGCTGCGGCGCAGGACACGTCAGTCACAGGCGCCACCAGCCGGGGCGCGCACAGGTCGCGGTTGCCGTTGGTCTGCTTGACGAGCTGGCAGAATATCTCGTCGCGCAGGTCCGGGTTCTGGATGCCGAGCGTGACGAGCCTGCGGATGAGGTCCATCACCTGCGCCCGCTCGCCCGCTCAGCGCGCCTGGCCACGCCGTTTCGCGGCCCGGCCGCACCTGGCGGTTCTCGGACATGCGGCGCCGGACGACCGCGGGCGAGAGCGTCGAGCGCGCCTCGGAGCCGCTCTCGCCCGCCTCCGTGTACAGCGGCTCCATAAAGTCCTGGATGACTGGAAGAGACGCGAGCGTCAAACATGCGGCAGAGGTCGCGGCCGGCCGGCGGCGCGCACAGCGGAACGACTCGATCGCGTGGTGGCTGAGATCGTTGCGCTTGCCGGCGGCGACGGTGAGCGGGCGTGCGATCGGCGCCATGTCGTGCACGGGCGACTGCTTGGCCTGAAAGTACGTGGCCGCAAACTTGGCAAAGGTGAAGCCCGAGAGCATGGCGCGTCTGTAGCACCGGGGCGAGTCCGCGCGGCCCACCCTGCGAGCGAACGGCGGCGCACCGGCTGGCCAGATCCTCGCCGCGCGGCCTCTCGAGCGGCTTGGCCGGGCTGGGCTTGTCTGGGCAGGCGAGCTCGACGCGGCGCAGCCAGACCATGTCGAGCAGGACGCTGCGTCGGTGCTCTAGCGAGGCGTCCCACTCGCTGAAGATGATTGGGCGCTTGCCCGCCTTGCGCTGAGCCGCGGCTGCGCAATGGTACGTCAGCACGGGCAGCTGGAGCGCGAGGGCAGCGTGCCGTCGTCTGCCGCCACTGCCGCCGCTGCCGGATCAAGCGGCGACGTGGGCGTTGGCGGCGTAAACATCGAGCGCCGGTGCGCGGGCGCCGCGGCGCGCCCGTCCTCGGCGCCGCTGGGCGGCGTTTGCAGCATGCTGGTGGACGACGGCGCCGAGGCCTGGAGCAGTCGCTGCCGGTCTTCCTCGGCGCGCTTCTCGGCCGCGCACTGGCGCTCGAGCATCTCCTGGCGGAACTTGTCTGCCTCGATTTGCCTGCAAAGCGCGGGGCGTGAGCCGCAGATCCGCGTGCGGCCGTGACCGTGACGCACCGCTGACGCTTGACCTCCTCCGACTGCACCTTGTCGTAGAACAGTGTCTCGAGGCGCTTGCGCGCGACGGCGGTGCGGAGCGCCATCTGTTCGCGCGCACGACCGTGAGCACAGGCAGACGGCGCGGCCCGCGTGCATACCTGCACGAGCAAGACATACAGCCGGTTATGTCTGAAGGCGCGCACGGCGAGAAAGCGGCGGGTGTACTTTTGCAGCGTGACAGTGGCGCACCGCTAAGCCACAAGGTCAGCCCTCGACGGGCGCGGGGGCTGCGTGCGGCCGGCGCACCAGCTGCTGGAAGCGGCGCGAGTGGTGGTGTGCAAGCCACGTGCTGCGGATCCTGGCGGCGCTGCGCCGGACCTTGACAAAGCGCTTGCGTGCCATCTGTGGGGCGCGGGGCCGTGCGATGAGCACGACGCTGTGCAAATGTGCGAGGGACACCATACGCACGTGCTGGCGCACGACCGACTGCACAACGATGATGTGGTGGCGCCGGCGCTTGAACGCCCGGCGTGCGCGCCACGAGCGGAAGTGGGTCCTGTGAGACGGGTCAGCGGCCAGGAGGGAGGGGAGGCAGCCCAGCCCGGTGGCGGACGCACTGGATGCGCCGGCAGGCCATGTCGAGCACGGCGTCGCGGCGCGTCTCGAGGCGGAGGGCGCTGTGTGACCTGGCGTCGCGTGCAGTGGTTCGAACGCGCGTCAGACAGACGCGCGCGCGCGCGCCGCGCGCACCGCAGGAAGACGCGCGTGCTGCCCATCTGCCAGTCGTCCTTGGCAATGCCAGTGAGCTCGAGGATGCGCTTGACGGTCTCGCCCTCGGTGCCGGCCTTGACGGTGCGGGCGCGCACGCGTGGCCGGTGCAGCAGCCCGAAGCGGTCGATAAACGCGGCGTAGGGCACGCGCACGGCAAAGCCGAGCTTGCGGATGCGCACGGTCTCGAGCAGGCCGGTGTACCGCAGCTGCGCGGGCGCATGAGCCGGATTGAGCGTTGCAAGCGCGCACGTCGCACGGCACACCTGCGTCATCACAAAGGCACGGTCAAAGCTCCGCGGCTGCTTGGTCTCGTTGGGCTTGATGCAGCGGATAAAGTGCGGCGAGGCCGAGTCGAGCATGGCCATGAGCTGGTCAAGCGATTCCTGCCACGCCCGCGTGTTGCGTTTCAGTTTACGTCAAGTCGCGGGAGCGGGCCGCGCACCTGGAACTGCGCCGTGACGCCGATCTGGTGCAGGGCCTTGCGCAGGCTGCGCACAGTCATCTTGCCGTTCTTGTCCTGCGGTCGCACGGTGAGCAGGCGCGATGGGGCAGTTGCCGGCGCCGCACCCACCTTGGACGAGGCCTCGGTCGGGAGCATCTCGGCAAAGACGTTGGCCATGACCGGGTTCTTGGACGAGGCCATGAGCGTGGCCAAGTCGGGATTGAGCGCGTCGCGGTTGCGGCTGAGAAAGCCGGTGATCTTGTACACGACCTGACGAGCAGCACGCACATGCGGTCAACGACGGCGGGGCGACGGCGGCGCGAGCGAGCGTGCGCCGCACCTCGCCGGCGTAGTGCGCGATGCCAAACTGCGTGTCGGCCGCAGTCTTGAGGAAGCGGTAGTGCGCGTGCTTCTGGTTGTTGGCGTGGAACTTGTCAACGAGGGTCTTGTCGGTGGCGTTGACGAGGCCGCTCTCCTCGTCGATGATCGCGAGCAGGCCCGAGTGTTTCTGCGGAGTGCGCGGCGCGCGGTTCAGCGGCTGAGGGCGCGCCTCCGCCACGTCGCGCGCACTCTCACAAACAACTCGAGGCAGGCCTGGTTGTCGTGAAAGTTGACCTTGGACCAAGAGATGCCCTCGCGCTGGTACTCTTGCTGCTCGTTCACAAAGATGAACCTGGCGGTGGCAAGGGGAATAGGAAGCGTGAGCGCGCGCAGGGCGGCAGCGGGCAGCGCACGCACTTGTTGAAGTACTGCTGCAGCTGCTCGTTGGCGTAGTTGATGCAAAACTGCTCAAACGAGTTGGTCTGCGCAACGCACGCGCGCATCAGCATTTCGAGCGCGTTTCATTTACGGCGACGAGCGCACGACACGCCTCAAAGTTCTCAAAGCCAAAGATGTCGAGCACGCCGATCGAGCCGGCGGTCGTTAGCCTGCCGGCCGAGCGTGAGCGGGCGTCGCGCTGGCCGGGCGGCGCTGGGGCGCTACGAACGTCTCAATTTTGCTGGCCGCGGCGATGCGCCAGTTGGTCTGCGCGACAATCCACTTGAACAGGCCACCGTAGATGCTCTTGGCGAGCGCGTCGCGCGTCTGGCGGTGGCGCAGTGAGCGAGCGGTCGAGTTATCGGGCGACGTGCGCACCTCGATGGCCTTGTCGAGCGTGAGCGTGGTGGCGATGGACTCGTTACGCGCGACGGTGATGCGACGCGTGAGCGCCGTCTGCAGGTCCCTGGCGTCGAGGCCGAGCAGGAACGCGACGTTGCTGAGCACTGCGCGGCCGGCGATGAGCGTGCAATGCGCGCGAGCTCGAGCGCCTGGGCGCACCGTCAGGCGCGGACGACACGGTGAGCGTGGGCGCGTCGGAGGCCTTGGCGCCGTCGACCGTCGCGAAGGAGATGTTGCCCATGAGCAGCACGGCCGAGAGCGTGCACATCACGGTGCGCATCTCAGCGTCGCTGAAGCCGACCACCTGCAGGGACGTCTGCCGCGGGCATGAGCACGCGGGCGGCTCAGGCCGCAACGCACCTTGAGGTGTAGAAAGTTCTTGGCGTCGCTGATGTCGCGCGCGACGGCCACGGCGGACGAGTCCTTGATGTACTGGTAGTCGGACTCGCTGCGCAGTGCGTAGGCCGCTGCGAGACGCGGCCGTCAGGCAAGACGGCTGTGTGGTGGCAGCACACGCACAGCGCTCCTCGGCCGACGCGCCACGCAGCAGCTGGTAGAAGACGTGGAAGTTGCGCTCGTTCTTGGGCACGCTCGTCACGCGCGACTGAGCAGCGCACCGGGTTGAGCGCACGTGCGATCGGCGGTTGGGCGCGCGCACCTTCTCGAGCAGGTAGTTGAGGATGCGCGCACCGAGCACCTTGCCGTTGTTGTCAAACTGCACCGAGACGTACTTGCCCTGTGCGGCACACGCGCGCGCGCGTGCGCGTGAGTCAAGGGGGGCGTTGGCTGCATGGACGCGCGCGCGCGCGCGCGGGAGACGCACGAAACGCGACGAGTTGTCGTTGCGCAGCGTCTTGGCGTTGCCGAATGCCTCGAGCACGATGTTGGCCTCGATGATCTGCTCCTCGATCCACTGGTGCGACTGGCTGAGCGACGTGAGCGCCTGGGCGACGCGGCGTGAGGGCGAGGGAGCGAGCGGGCCGCGCGCACGCAAAGGTGCGTGCCTGCAGCAGCAGCTTGGTCGACTCGGTCTTGCCCGCGCCCGACTCGCCGCTGATGAGGATGCACTGGTTCGCGCGTCGCTTGAGCATGGCGTAGTGCGCCTCGTCGGCGATGGCGAAGATGTGCGGCGGCAGGTCCGAGAGGCGCGAGGCTGTCCACCCCGGCCGCGTCGGTGAGGGCGGGCCGACGTTTGCGGCGCACGCACTGTGGTACGTGCGCAGCAGGTCGTCGCCGTAGATGGCGAGCGGCTCGTACGGGTTGACGCAGACGAGGATCGAGCCGACGTAGGTCTGGCGCAGGGGCGCGCGCGCGTTGTCGACGGGGCGCGAGTGCGTGCGGGTGTGGAACGCACGTAGATGAGGCTGTGCTGGTAGCGCAGCTCCAGGTTCTCAAGGATGGCCTCCTCCGAGAGCAGGTCGAGAAGGATCATGTCCTCCTGCCCGACCCCGCGCGGCGATAGCGGCGGCGGCAGGGACGCCGCGCTGCTCGTGCGCATGGTCGGGGCACAGTGCGTTGTTGTTGTGATCGAATTGGGTGCACGGCAACGCGCCTGCGATTGGCCCGCGCGGCCGTTACCAGGCAGTTCTGGGGAACTACTCATCGTCACTTCAGTCCCCGCCGCTTCTCCTCGCCCCTCCTCGCCAAAAGCAAGCATGCCGTTCCACCACGGCCACCACGGCTTCTCCGGCCACCACGGCTTCTCCGGCCACCACGGCCACCACGGCCACCACGGCGGCGCGGCGCTCGGCCTCGGCGTGGTGCGTAAAATTGGGCTGGGGGAAAAACACACCGCTGAGATGGACCCGTGACCAGGGCCTCGCGATGGGTGCGGCGCTGTCGGCGCCGTCGCACCATGTCGTCACGGTGCCGGTCGCCGTCGTGGGTGCGTGCGTGCGTGCGGGGCGCGGGAGGGCAGCACGGCTGACCGAGAGCGGCGATCACAGCTCCGCCCGCGCCCGTGATTGTCTCGGCGGTCCCGCAGCAGCAGGTCTACTACCAGACGACGACGCCCGTGTACGCGCCGCAGCCGACCGTCACGACGACGCGCACGACGCAGACGACGCACTCGGTGGTGCGTACGAGAGCGCGCGCGTGGATGACCCAAGCGCGATCTCACCCCGATGACGACAACAATACAGCAGCCCACGCCTGCGCCGCATGCGGTGCAGCTGGACGTGCGTCGACAATCCCCCCCACGCGCACGCGAAAATTACTCCGTGGGCTGATATGCTGCTGCGCGCGCGCCAGGGCCCGCCGCTGCCGTACGGCTGGGAAGCGCGCATGAACACGGACGGCCGCGTGTTTTTCATCAACCACCAGACCAAGACGACGACGTGGACGGACCCGCGCCAGGTGCGCACGCCCCGCGCCGATGGCGAATATCATCAGCCTGACCGGCAACCGCGCCAGCCGCAGCCGCAGCACGTGCAGGAGCCCTCGCGCCAGCTCCCTCCGAACGGCACCGAGCATGCCACGGGCGCGCGCTACTGCTCGCGCTGCGGCGCCGAGACCGTGCCCGGCACCAAGTTCTGCGGCAGCTGCGGTCAGGCGCTGATGTGAACGGCGCCGTGCGCAAGCGAAAGAGTTGTCTTGTGTGATGGCGTCGTGGCCAAAGTCGTGGCCGGGGTCGATCCCGCGCGAGGGTGCGCGCGGCGGGGCATTCGGTGCTGGCGCGTGTCGGCCTCATTGTGCACGCACGGCCAGTGCACCTCGGCGCGCGCTACCTGCTTGGCCTGCCGGGACCGGGCGGATACGGCAGCGGCGCGACGGGGCTCGATGTGGCGCGCGACAACGCCGAGCGCATTCGCGGGCGCGTCGTGCTCATCACCGGCGCAACGTGCGTGGCGCGCTGGTCAGCGTTGCGTCCTGCTCACAGCAGGTGCAGGAGCGGCATCGGGCTCGAGACGGCGCGCGCGCTCGCTGCGTTTGATGCCGAGCTCGTCCTGGGCGTGCGCGATCTGCAGCGCGGGGCCGACGTCGCGCAGGAGCTGCAGGCAGCGCACGCGAGCGTCAAGGTGCACCTGCTGCGACTAGACGTGTCGGTGCGTGCCGCGGTGGCACGTGGCTGTGGCTCAGCCGTGCGCCGCAGTCGATGGGATCGGTGAGCGCCGCTGCGCGAGCGATGGAGCAGCTCGGCCTGCCGCTGCACGTGCTGATCAACAACGCGGGCGTCATGGGCTGCCCGCTGTCGTACACACAGGACGGGTTTGAGACGCAGTGGGGTGAGCGCGCGCGTGCGTGTGTGTGTGCGATGTGGGCCGCGCGCTGAACCCCGGCGCAGCGACCAACTTTCTCGGGCCGTTCTACCTCACGTGGCTGCTGCTGCCGCTGCTACTGAGGAGCGCGACGGCGGAGCGGCCCGCGCGAGTGGTCAACGTGTCGTCGGGCGCGAGCCAGCAGGCGACGGACGCCGGCGTCGACTTTGACAACCTGGACGGGCGCCGGACGTACGTGCGCCAGGGCGCGTACGCACAGTCCAAGTTTGCGCAGATCCTGCACGCGCGGGTGCGTGCGTGCGCGCTTGGCCTGTGGTTGCTGCGGCTGACGGGGGCGCGCACAGGAGCTCAACCGGCGTGCGCAGGCGGCCGGCGTCCCACTCGAGGCGTTCTCGCTAGTGCGCCGACGCCGTGCGTCTGCTGCGTTCACCCGCTGACGCGCGTGCTCGCGGCGGCAGCACCCGGGCACGATCCCGACGAGCGGCGTCACACGTGAGTATGACCCGTACGGCCTGACCAAGTACGTGCCATCGCTCGGCATCTTCAAGTCGTGTCAGCAGGTGTGCGCGCCGGTTGGGTGCGCGCGTGGCTGAAACGCGCTGGCCCAGGGCGCAAGCACGGTCGTCTTTTGCGCGTTTGACCCGCGCGCCACGCGCGGCGAGTACCACTCGGACTGCGCCGTGGGCCAGGTGCGCCGGCGTTGGGCCGCGTCTGGTGTGCTGACCGACGTCGCAGGTGTACCTGCACCCGCGCCACCGCGACATGACGCTCGCGCACCAGCTCTGGGACGAGAGCGAGCGCCTGCTTCAGCCGGTCGTCGGCTCCCTGCCCGAGACCGGGCGACTGCGGCGTGGCGGCGGTGTGACTGGGTGACTGTGACTAGGGCGCGTGTGACTGCGTGACTGTGCGACTGAGCGCGGCGGCCGACTGGGTAAAGTAAGTGGTCGCCAACAACGGCCAGGCGCACAAACGACGACCACTTTTTCGACAATCATGAAGCGATTCGTGGTCGAGCACTTCCTCGACGCGGACGACGAGGTCGAGCTGAACGAGTGGACGCGGCTCGAGTACCTGCGCATGATCCGCGACCTGGGCGAGAACGCGGTCGTGTTTACGCGCCTGTCGCCCGCAAAGGCCGCGCCGCTGCGCGCCGTGCACCCGCGCGTGCGATGCGAGGAGCGCCCGATCGCCGAGCTCGCGGACGAGTTTGACGTGCGCCGCGCCCTGCCTGCCGCTGCCATCGCGCCTGACGGTGTGTACCGCAGCCTGGGCGGATCTGCCTGCTCGACATGCTCGCGGAGGAGCCGCTGCGACCGAGCGGTGCATGCCGCTGCTCGCGATTGTCAACACGCGCTCACCCGTGCGTGCAGACGCCGACCTGTTTGACGTGTTCCTGTTTGGCGGCATTCTCGGCGACGACCCGCCCAAGCACCGCACGCGCGAGCTACACATCTTGCGCTGCGCGCGCCGGCACCTCGGGCCGCTCCAGATGACGACCGACACGGCGATGGTCGTCGCGCACGAGGTCGTCGTCCGCGCCCGCCCGCTCGACAGCCTGCCGTACGCCGACAACCCCGACATCCAGGTTGCCGACAAGGAGTACGTCTCGATGCCGTTCCGGTACCTCGCCGACCCGGCCAGCGGTGCGTGTGCGCGCCAAGCGTCAACACGGACTGGACTGCTCAACTGCGGTCTCGCGCAGGCCGACCGCGCCTGCCCGACGGCATGATCGAGCACTGGCGCGCCTCGGCCGACGACCCGGTTTGGTGAAGGGCCGTGCGCGCGTGCCTCTGTGTGTAGTCCAGGGGAAGAGGAGGCCACGCGGTCTGGCCAGACCCGCACTTTTTTTCCGCGCTCGGAAGCCCCGGTGCACCACCGCGCGCGCGCCGCGCCCCGAGCGCACCCATGGACGGCCAGATCCGCGCGGCCGCCGCCACAACCTTGCGCCTGCTGGGCTTCCCGGGGCCTGTGGAGGAGGTGCGCGCTGCTGCTGCTGCGGCGGCGGCGCGTTCGCGCGGCCAACGGTGAACGCATGCAGCACTCGGTGGCCAACGGCGGCGACACGGCGCGCGCGGCGCTCCGCTTCCTGCTCGCGCCCCTCGGTGCCGCACCGGACGCGGCCGACGTGCGCGCCGTCATCTGAGCACGCGCGTGCACGTGGGTGTGCTGAACCGCGCGCCCGCGGTTGCAGGACGCCGTCAATGTCGCGGCGCGCGTGCGGGCCGTGCTGGAGGTGTCCGTGCGCGTCGAGGATGTGGCGGCAGCGAGCGGGCGCGGGTGCGTGTGGCACCCCTCCGGCCGTGCACGCGGGAGGACTGAGGCGCGCGTGTGCGCACAGGTACGAGCGGCTGCTGCTGGCTCTGGGCGACCGCGCGCTCGCTAACGCGATTGACGGCGCCATGCCGAGGCCCGCGCTCCCGGTGCGCAACGTGGGCGCGCGTGTGTCTGTGCGCGTCGTGCGCGCCCAACGTCCGTGCGCGACGCAGGTGGTGGCACCCGGTGTGTGGACGACGCTGGCCGCGCAGCACGCCGCTGTGCAGCACGCCGCTGTGCAGCACGCCGCTGTGCAGCACGCCGACGGGCGAGCGCATGTGGGGACAGCCTCGGTCGAGCTCCCGCAGCGGCTCGCCGCGCTACACACCCGGCCAACCCTGTCGGCGTCGACGGGCCTCGTGCACTTCCTGCAGCATGTGCATCTGAGCCTGCTGGGCGCGCGCCATGCCGTCGCGTCCCAGCTCTCGGGGAGCGTGCTGAAGCTCTCTGCAACGCTGCGCACCGCGCGCGCCGCTCAGTCGGTGGGCGGCGAGCCGGTGGGCGGCGAACATGTGGGCGGCGAGCGGGCCGACGACGAGCGGGTGGTTGACGAAGACGAGGGCGACGAGGGCGAGGAAGACGAGGGCGACGAGGGCGAGGAAGACGAGGGCGACAAAGACAAGGATGCGGACGAGGACGAGGACGACATCGCGACGCCGACGACCGACGCGCCGCAGATGATGCCGACGCCGCAGCTGACGCGCACGGCGAGCCTCGACGACGAGCTCGACATGATCCTCGGCACGCTCGGCCCGCGCCTGCCCGACAGCACGATCGACTCGCCCGTGCGCGGCGTCACCCCGACGGGTAGCCCGCGCTCAGCACTCAAGGGCGCGCGCAGCACGCCGCTCGAGACGACCGTCAGGGTGCGCCACAGCCGCGCAGGCACGCACGCACTTGCGCGCGCGGCTCAACGTTTCGCCGTAGGTGTCATTTGCGCCGTATGTCGCCATCCGCCACGTCGACATCCTCACGCCCGTCAGCCCGAACAACGACAACGACGACGACGAGGACGCCGACGAGGACGGGGGGGACGACGACGGCGAGCACAACGATGACGAGGACGAGGAGGAGGACGTCGACAACGACGGCGCGGATGACGACGGCGACGATGACGCCGAGGATGAGGACGACGACGACGACCACCACCTGGACAGCCACATGGACGACTGGACGGTGCGCTGCGCCAGGAGGCCATGCATGCGCACATGGAGGCTCACCCCGGACGCCCTCGTGCGCGCGTGCACAGCAATCGAGCCAGTTCACGATCGAGGACTCGTTCAACGCGTCGGGCGGGTCGTACAACATCGACGACCTGGAGGACTTTGAAGACTCGGACGACCACATGGTGCGTGCCAACGCTTGTGCAGCACAAGCTCGCTCATGCGCACGCGCACAGGAGCACATGTACCGCCAGCTGCGTCTGCAGCAGCTCGGCCTCGCCGACCGGCTCAGCGACGCCGCGGACGCCGACGGCACCGGCACGGGCGCGGCCGCCACGGGCGAGGGGTCGGTTAACAAGCCCGAGTCGCTCGAGAGCTCGCCGCTGGGCTCGCCGAGCTTTGTGCGTGTCGCGCGACCGTCTGCCCGCGGGCACTGCTCAACCGCGGGCGCCGCGCTGCAGCACACGCTCATGGGCATCAAGAGCACCGGCATGGGCACGGGCACGGGCCGCCTCGGCGCGATGAAGGTCGTCGACTCGCTTGACGTAAGTGCGCTGCGTGCGCGGACGTTGAGCGCGGGGGCGGACTCACGCTCGCGCAACGCAGCTGCTCGCGCAAAAGGGCCTCGGCCAACCCGACGACGGTGCGCCCCATCGCAACTGCGCCCACGCCCCGCGCGTCTCACACGTCCGCGCAGACTTTACCCTGCTGCCGTCCCCGGCAGAGGTGAGCGCGGCGCTTTCAAGCTCAATCTGATCAGCCCGCGTGTGATGATTGGCTAGCCTGTCGTGACGTCAGCAGCTCCGCCGTGACGAAACGCTTTGATGGTGCCAGTTTCTGGCAGACGGAGGACACTCTCCTATTTTTTCCGCGGGCCGTTGTGCGGCGCGCGCGACTGTGCGCTTTCGGCGCGGTGTGGGACAGCGCACGTGGTGCGGGCGGTGCGGCACAGGCAAGAGTGCGGTGACGCGAGCACCGGCGACGCGAGCGGCGCACAACTCGGCCGAGCCGTTGCCCGCTCGGCCGCATTCGTCGCGCTTGGCGCTTCCCCCACTATCCCCACTGCAGCGCTGCGACTGCCCACATCGGTGCAGCACCGCCGACGCACCGCCGACACGCGCCGTGCACGTTCTTGCTACGCGACGCGGACGTCGCTTCGCCATTGTTATGACGTCAGCAGATGACATACAGGGTGACGTCATAAGATCCTTAGCGTCTGGAACATTCTGACGTTAAACTAAATGGACATCGAAATTATGCCGCGTCGCAAGCGAATAGGACGTTTGATCACGCAAGTGCGGCGGATTGCGTCTGCGTACTGCAAGAGATGCGGCCATCCACGAGCACGTCGCGTTGGCACCAGGGACATGAACGAACGATGTGCCTTTGCTGAGCTGGAAATGCAGCATGTCGTTGATCATTGACGCGTTTAGCGGACGTGCGTCGTGCACAGCTTGTGCTGCTGCAGGAAGACGTGAAAGACGAATTTGGAGCTGCCGAGTGCCGAAGCCCGTCGTGAACAGCACTTGGGCGTGGACACCGAGTGCCTGGTGTAGCTGCACTCTCAGGACACGAGCCCACAGCGGCGGGTCGGGCTTGTTGAGCTGGTTGACAAAGTCAATGAAGAACACGATGTTCCGTGCCGTAAACCATAGGAGTACGTCCGGAGCACCGAGACCACCAAGCTGCTTGGGCGCAATAGCAACTTGGTGGTCCACGACTGCACGGCGGCCCCGCCACAGAAAGGTGTGCGTGGCCTGCTCAACTTGGCGAACTTGATCTTGTGTCGGCTGAACGTTCATCGCCACATAGCCGAGGAGTGGTAGAGCGAAATGACGAAGGACCACGACCTTGCCTGTAAGGCTCAGATCACGGCCAGACCACACGCCGAGCAGAGCTTTGTACTTGGGGATGAGGTTTTCGAAGGCGGCAGATGGCACGGTTGCAACACCTATATGTAAACCCTGCTCAAATACCACGGTATTACACAGTCGCGGTCGCGACCGCGCTACCAGGGGGGTCAGAAGCACGGTCAGAGGCGGTCGCCACCCCCTATATGTATACCCTGCTCAAATACCACGGTATTACATAGTCGCGGTCGCGACCGCGCGACCAGGGGGGTCAGAGGCGCGGTCAGAGGTTGATATTGTATTGGCGCCCAGGTACACAAAAGGGTTAGGGTTAGGGTTGATTATGGAATTGAGAAAGACAGAAAACAGAGGGCATGGCTCACTCAAGGAAACCAGTCAGGTTGACGGAGGAAAAACCTTGAGGAACCTCGCCGGAGACAAAGAGAAGGAAGAAGACCATGTAGGACGTTGACTGAGTTAAAGAAGATGTTGTAGTAGACGAACAAAGACTTGGTTTTTGAAAAGCGGTGCCACCGCCAGGATCTTATTGAGCTTGGCTTTGAAGAGAGCCTTTG
>CALSCO010002464.1:0-11821 GCA_943704415.1 Parvularia atlantis | reverse complement strand
ACTGCATTGAACTGCATTGAAATGCATTTCACCGTGCATTCATGTTTCTTCATCTTTCCATTTTCGCAGCAGTTTTGCACCAGAGGGTACTGTCAATACAGCTGCGAATGTTAGTGAGGGAATCTCAACTGTTTCGATCTTGAGGGTACGTCCCACTGTACACTTACAAGACAGCGGGATGGATAAGCCGCTGGAGAACAGCAACCCGCGCGTCTACGAGGTCGCGGCGGGCGCGGCGGGCGCGGCGGGCGCGGCGGGCGCGGCGGGCGCGGCAGCGACGCGGCGGCACGGCGCGGACGCGATGGAGGTCGACGGCGAGGGCGCGCGCGAGCCGATCGACGCGCTCGAGGTGTTTGGTGCGTCTGTGGCGGGTGACAGTCGCGCGTGCGCGCTGACGACGATGATCGCGGGGCAGACCTTATACGACACATCAACGATCCCGAGCACCCGCTCACGCTCGAGCAGCTGCATGTCGCGCAGCCGGACGACGTCACGGTCGACGACGGCGCGGGCTACGTCGAGGTCCGCTTCACGCCGACCATCCCGCACTGCTTCGACGAGGCGCACGAGGTCTTGACGAGCCGCGGCTTCCTCGGCCTGCGCGCGCTCGAACGCGCCTGCGCCAACCGCGACGAGTGGGAGGCCCTGCGCGTCGCCGGCTACGACCCGCGTACGCGATGCATCGTCTACGAGCGGCCCGAGCGCCTTGTCGTCATCGCGCCGCGCCCGCAGACACTCCGCGCGTTCACGGCGCGCGGCGGCAAGGGCGGCATCGCGCTGGTCGTCACGGGTGGCCACGACATGTACGTTGCGCGCGGCCGGCGCAAGCCCGCCCCGGGCGCGTACGGCAAGGTGGCCGCGGACGCGCTCGCCGGCACGCCCGACGCGCTGCGCTTTCTGTGCGCGGCCGAGGGCGGCGTGCGCGTCGACGGCGACGACGACGCGGAGCGGCAAGGCAGTGCGGACGATGCACGCCTGGAGCAGTACGGCTTCGACGCGTGCACGGCCGCCACGCGCCTGGACGAGTGGGTGTGGGCCCTCGGCCGGCAGCGTGCGGCACTCGTGCTGCAGGGCGTGCTGCGAGCGGGCGACGGACGCGTGCGCACCAGCGGCCTGCGCGACGACGTCGTGCGCCTGTGCCTGCACGCGGGCTGCGCGGCGCGCGCGGTGGCCGATGGCAGCGGCGACGACGGCTGGCGCGTGCACGTGGATCGGCTCGCCTCGCGCGGAACAGTGCTGCTGCCGCAGCGCGACCGCGTTGCTGCGCCCGTGCCGCACACGGGCGTGACCTGGTGCGTGAGCGTGCCGTCGGGCCTGCTTGTGGCGCGGCGCGTGGAGGGCGACGGCGCAGTGTCGCAGCCCGCGATCGTTGGCAACTGCTCGATGGCGACGCTGATCGGGCTGTGCATCCGCGTGCGGCTGCTGCGCACGCTGCCCGAGCGCTTCAAGGTCGACATCCTGATCAACGAGGGCACGCACCAGTCCGAGCACGCGGGTGCGCCGAGTGCTGGTTGCGCGGCCCTGCTCACGCGCGTGCGCAGTCAACAAGCAGCTCAACGACAAGGAGCGCGTAGCGGCGGCGATGGAGAACGCGTCGCTGATCGGCGTGGTCAATCAGTGCCTGTCCAACTGTGTGCCAAAGCACCCTTGACGCACACCGCTCAGCCGTTGTACGCAGAGCATCTGGACATTGACGCACACCGTGACCGCATGCTCGCGCGCGTCACCATTCGCGCCGCGCGCCCGCCGCGTCTCGCCGTCGCCTGGTTCTCGACGGGCGCGCGGCACGTGGCGCGGCAGCAGCAGCAGCAGCCCGATGCGATCGCCGACGTCGTCGAGGACGCGCTGCCGCCGGTGCCGCCCGCGGCCGTCGCGCGCACAAGCCCCGGCGCATCGGCCGCCCGCGCCGCGCCCGTCATCGTCGGCAACGTGCTGTGCGCGCGCGGGGCGCCTGGCGCATCGGCCGCACGTGGCGCACGGGGGGCGACTGACCGTGGTGCGCAGCGACGACAAGAGCGAGCAGCGCCCGTTCCGCCTGAGCAAGAACTTTGTCAGCAAGTTCAAGGACGTGCGCCCGCCGTTCGGCTTCAACGGCCTGGGCGAGTTTGTCTACAACCGGACGTACTCGCGCGTCAAGCGCGACGGGTCGAACGAGCGCTGGTGCGCCGTGATCCGTGCACGGCGATCGTGAGCTCAGCCCGGCGCGCGTGGCCAGGCACGAGACGGTCGAGCGCGTTGTCAACGGCACGTACAACATGCAGAAGCGCTGGATCGAGCAGCACCAGCTCGGGTGGGACGCGTGGAAGGTGCGGGTGGCGTGCACGAGCGGGTGCGTGACGGCCGCTGAACACTCGCGCGTGCGCAACACGCAGGCGCAGAAGAGCGCCCAGCGCATGTTCACCAAGATCTTCGACATGAAGTTTCTCCCGCCCGGCCGCGGCCTGTGGGCGATGGGCAGCCCCGTGACGGAGGAGCGCAGCCTGTACGCGGCGCTCAACAACTGCGCGTTCGTGAGCACCGAGGCCATGCGCACACGCGAGCACTCGCCCTCCAAGCCGTTCACGTTCCTCATGGACGCGGCGATGCTCGGGTGCGCCGGCCCGCGCTCGCGTGGCCCCACCGACAGCGCCACTGACGGCCCGGTGCCGCAGCGTCGGCGTCGGCTTTGACACGCGCGCGAGCGAGCCCGACGCCAAGGGCCACCGCCTCACCGTGACCGGTTGCAACGCCGCCAAGCCGCCGCTGGTGTACACGATCCCGGACTCGCGCGAGGGTGCGCCGTGCAGCCTCGATGCGGCCCCCGCGCTGACACTGGTGCAGGCTGGGTCGCGTCGGTCGGGCTGCTAATCGACTCGTTCTTCGAGGGCACCGCGCCCGTGGTGCGCCCCCCGCTGCCGCTTGCGCTGCCCTGCCGACCGTGCGCGCGCGCAGGACTTTGTGTACGACGAGATCCGCCCGGCCGGCTCGCCGATCAAGGTGCGTGCTGGCGCGTGCGCGTGCCAGAGGTCGCTGACGCACACCGCTCAGGGCTTTGGCGGCTACGCGTCCGGCCCCGGGTCGCTGCAGGAGCTGCACAAGCGCATCCGGCACATCCTGCAGGTGCGCAGGCGGCGACGGTGCGCTGCGGCCGCTCATGCACGCGTCGTGCGGCAGGAGAACATTGGCAAGCCTGTGACGGCCACGGTCATCGTTGACTTGATGAACCTGATCGGCAAGTGCGTCGTGTCGGGCAACGTGCGCCAGACGGCCGAGATCGCGTTCGGCGACCCGAACTCGGTCGAGTATGTCGATCTGAAGAACTACGCCGTCAACCCGCACCGCGCCGACTACGGCTGGACGAGCAACAACTCGGTGCTGTGGCAGCCGCTGCCGCGCTGTCGTCCGAACGCTCACCGGCACCGCGCAGGTCGTGTGCTCGCCGGGCATGGACTACATGTCGATCTGCGAGCGCGTGCGCGCCAACGGCGAGCCGGGCTTCTTTTGGCTCGAGAACGCGCAAAAGTACGGCCGCATGGGCGACGAGCCGGTGCGCGCACGGCCCAGACACGGCCGCACGCCTGAAGCGCTCACGCCGCCCGCGCGCGCGCCCTCGCAGGACTTCAAGGACCACCGCGCTCGTGGCGGCAACCCGTGCCTGGAGCAGACGCTGGAGCCGTTCGAGCTGTGCTGCCTCGTTGAGACGTTCCCGGCCAACCACGACTCAATGGACGACTACATCGACACGCTCGAGATGGCGTACCTCTACGCCAAGACGGTCACGCTCGGGCGGACGCACTGGCCCGAGTCAAATCGTGTGATGCTGCGCAACCGGCGCATCGGCTGCAGCATGAGCGGCATTGCGCAGTTCATCTCGCGGCGCGGTGCGCGTGCGTGTTGGCGCGGCGTGCGCGCGCTGACGGGCACGCAGGGCTGGACGAACTGCGCGTGTGGTGCGAGATCGGCTACGACGCCATCCAGGAGATCGACCGCAAGTGCGAGGCGCACGCCGTTTCGTGCCGTGCCGCTCACGCCCGCAAAAATAGGTTCTCGGACTGGCTGGCCATCCCGCGCTCGATCAAGACGACGTCGGTCAAGCCGAGCGGCACGGTGTCAATCCTGGCCGGCGGTGCGCACGCGCGCGCGCGCGCGCACGCGTACACGAGCCTGGCCTGACGCGCGCGGGCGGCAGCCACGCCGGGCATGCACTACCCCGAGAGCCGGTTCTGCATCCGCCGCGTGCGCGTGGGCAAGACGTCACCGCTGCTGCAGCCGCTGCGCGAGGCGGGCTACCACATCGAGGACTGCGTCGGTGCATGGGGGCCGCGCTGTGCGTCGCGTGCGCACAGACAGGCTCACAGATACCCGCAGGCGACGACCGCACGAGCGTGGTCGAGTTCCCGGTCGACATGGGCCCCAACATCCGCCCGCTCGACCAGCTGTCGATGTGGGAGCAGCTCTCGCTCGCGGCCTTCCTGCAGCGGCACTGGTCGGACAACCAGGTGCGGCCACACGTGCTACTTGCGGCGCCTGACGCGCGTGCCTCGTGTGCCACCAGGTCAGCTCGACGATCACGTTCGACCCGGCCACGGAGGGCCCGCACATCCGGCACGCGCTTGACTACTTCCAGTACCAGCTCAAAGGTCGCGTCGCCGCCTGTGCCTTGCCTGCCGCTGACGCGCGCGCGGGCAGGCGTGAGCTTCCTGCCGCGGCTGCCCCTGGGCGCGTACAAGCAGATGCCGATCGAGGCGATCACGGCCGAAGAGTACGAGCGGCGCGTGGCCCTGCTCGACCGCACAATCAACCTCTCGACCACGCCCGTGGGCGAGCACATCCCGGACAAGTACTGTGACTCGGACGCGTGCGTGCGCTAGCGCGAGACACGCGCATTCGAGCTCTTTTTTGTACTGCGGTGCGGTATAAATGTACACAAAAACTGAAAAGTCTTTGGTGTGCATATCTTTTGCTGCGGCAGCCGCTAAGCGGACTGCGCGGGCGTGTCGCCGCGCGGTATCCCGGCGTCGGCGGTGCGCTCGCTCTTGGCGACAAGCGCGTCCCACATGGCCCGCGAGGCGCGCAGCGGCGGCAGCATCGTGCCCATGAACGGCAGGACGCGCGTCGCGTGCTGGTAGAGCGGCAAGACGATGTAGTCGAGGAAGCTGAGGGCCATGCGCGGCTGGTTCGGGTTGGTCCGGTCCATGAACGGCGAGATGGTCAGGCCGAGCTCGCGCTCTTTGTCGCCCTGGAGGAAGAACTCTTGCTGGACCTGTGCGTGCACACTGGGTGAGCGGTGCGCGTTGGCGGTGCGACAGGTGCGCACCATGTCGGACCACGACTTGGCGATGTGCGCCGGGCGGAGCGGGTTGGACACGTCGGCGCACTTGACCAGGAGCTCGTAGACGAGCTGCTGGTGCGCGGGCTCGTCCCACGTGAACTGGTCCGCGCACAGGTTGACGCGTGTGAGCATGTCCATGTGGCGCGAGAGGTCCGTGGCCATGATGCCCTTGATGATGACGGCGCGCGCGGCGCGGTAGTCTTCGGGCGAGAGCGAAGCGAGGATGTCGTGCTTGCCGCCTTCCTGGAGCAGCAGCTGGAACGTCTGGGAGCAGTGAAAGCTCTCGAGCACAGACGAGTCGTTGTAGAGCAGCGCGAGCGGGCTGCGTGTGGCGATGAGGAAGTTGTTGGTCGTGCCCGGGTGGGCCACGTCGTGGCACACGGCCGCGATGATGAGCGCGAGCGTCTCGACCGGGCTGAGGTGCGAGCGCATGTCGTCGTGGTGCAGGAACATGAACACGCCCTGTGCGACGTCAAAGGCGTGGCGAAAGTTCTGTGGGTGTGCGCCTCTGCGTGAGCATGCGCGCGTCCGTCACACGCACGACCACACACGTGGTACGGGTTGGTCTCCTTGTATGATCCGTGCACGGCCCGGAGGAAGCCCCAGAGCGCCAACGGCGAGATGTTGCAGTCGTCGATCAGCTGCAGATCGAAGAACATGAGCAGAAGCAGGCGCAGCAGCTCCGGCTCCGAATGCGCCCAGACGTCAAACTGGCGCGTGCGCAGGCTGCGCAGGAGCGACTCGGCGTCGGCGTCGGCGTAGGACGTGAGGTTGAGCGAGCTCATGAGCTGCTGCAGGGGTGGCTCGATGATCTCGGCGGGCACGGCCATCTCGGCGCGGGCGCGCAGGCGGTCGAGCAGGCTGTCGGGCAGGCGCATCTGCCCGCTGACGCGACTGCGGCGCACGCCCGTGGTCGACGCGCGCCGGATGCAGGGCGAGTAGTTGCCGGACGAGCGCCGCGTGTCCATGAACAGCTCCTGCTGCAGCCACATGCGCGTGGATGGGTCCATGTCGGCGTGGTAGACGATCCGCTGCAGCGCGGGCTCGTACATGTTGGACGAGCGCAGGCTGGTGAGAATTTTGGTGAGCGTGTTGCTGGTGCGCGCGCGTCAGCGCGGCTGGGCGGGTGACGCGCGAGGCCGGAGGCCGCACACCGCGTCTCGACCGACATCGCGTTCTCCGAGATGACCGACTCAAGCGACTTGACGATGAGCTGCAACGGCGCATCGATGGCCTCAGTCATGTCCTGCTGCAGCTTGGTCAGCGTCTTCTCGAGCTCCTGGCGCTCGCTGCGCTCCTTCTCCAGCTGCAGCATCATCTGGGCGGAGGGGCGTTGAGCGAGCGCGGCGCATCGACAGCGGCTGCGGCGGCGTGCCTTGCGCTCCTTGCGCTTGCGCCAGATGTTGTGCCACAGGCCCTGCAGCGTCTGCGTGTGGATCGGGCGCAGGAAGAAATCGTCGGCGCCGGCGCGGAGCGACTGGTACACGTGGTCGGCGGCGCTGACGTTGCCCATGACTGCGCGCACGGGTGCACGTGTGAAGAACGCGGGGGCGGGGATCGCCGCGCGGAGGGGCAGGACGCACCCACGACCGGCACGTCGGCCAGCATCGGGTCCTCGCGCACGTGCATCACGAAAGCGAACTCGTCCGCGGCCGTCTGGGGGAGGAGGGGGCAGATGGCGCGGGCGTAAGCTCAACAACAACTGGCGCGCCGACAAGGGCGCCGACAAGAGCGACGGCGGCGCACCGCAGCGACGTCGGCCAACACGAGATGGTGCACGCCGCCCGTGCCGTGCGCGGCGCGCAGGCGGCGCAGCGCGTCGTCGGCGGTGGTGGCGACGTCGACCTCGTACTCGCACTCACTCAGCTGGCGCCCGAGCGCCTCGCGCGCGGCCGGGTCTGGGTCGAGCACGAGCGCGCGCACGGGCTCGGGCACGGCGAGCAGGCGCAGCGACGACGACGAGCCGCTCAGCCGCGCGTTGGTGTCGCCCATGCGGAGAGCGGAGCAACGGCGCGCTGAGCGAGAAAAGCGCCGACAGGTCCCTGGCAGCGATTCCGACCAATCGCGGCGCGGTGGTCACGGGGCTTTGCGCCGCCGTTCTCCTCCAGCCAAGAAAGCACTCGGCACGGGCGGCGCTGTGCGTTCGGTTGCTCTCGTTGTCGCGCACGCGGAGCGGACGGCTGGGCGACGGTCGCGCGGCTGGGCAGGGCAGGGCGGGAGCCGATCAGCTGGCTGTTGCTATGCTGCCGACAACCTCCTCGCGTGCCTCTGCGCCTCCTCCTCTTCTGCTTTCACCTCTCTCTCGAGAACTGCAGCGCACACAGCTGCGCTCTTGCGGCGCGTGGGGCGCTCGGCACGGTGCAGGCAAGGCGGCAAGCATCGAGTGGCGGGAGGCAAGATCGTACCGTCACCATTCCGGCGCGCCACGTGAAAGCGGCCGCCCCTCGGCGCTCTCTTTCGCTGCCCTCGCTGCCCGTCGCGCCTGCTCTTCTCCCTGCTGCGCCTCGTGGCGCCTCGTGGCACCTCGTGGTGCTCGTGCTGCTCGCAGCCAAGCGCCCGCACCCGCGGCAGCGACGGCGGCGGCGGCGGCGGCGGCGGCGGCGGCGACGGCAGCACACGCGCTCGCGTGCACGGCACCTCCTTTCGCCCGCCTGCCGCCGCACACGCGCGCGCGCGCCAGCTGATGACTGACGTGGTGGCGCGCACGGGCACAGCACCGCACCGCATCCTCATGAGCACCGCCGACACCGACGCCGTCGACAGCGCCGCCGCCGCCGCCGCCGCCGTCGCCGCCGCCGACGCGTCCGCCTCGAGCGGCGCCGCGGCCGAGGACGCCGCGGCCGCGCTGTGCCTGATGGCGAGCCTGGTGCGCGCGTGCGGGCCACCGAAGCAGCTGTTGCGCTCACGCAAACGGCGACCCGGCAGGATCCCGCCGCCGCGGCCCGTGCGGCCGACGACAACGCGCCCGCGTCGCCCGGCGCCGACGGCAGTGGCGCGGCCGGGGGTGTGGGCACGTCGCCCGGGTTTGTGGCGCGCGTCTCGTCCATCCCCGTCGTCAACTCGGCCGTGAACAAGATCAGCAACATGTACGAGACGTCCAAGGCCTCCTCGTCGCTCATCAAGTTTGGCGCCGAGACGGTCGAGTCGTCGGTGATGAAGATATACCGCCCGCTCCAGACCATGGTCGAGCCGCAGCTGAGCGACATCAACAACTTTGGCTGCAAACAACTCGACAAGGTACGCCGCCGCCGCGTCCACCACAGCGCGCGCGCTCACGCACCCGCCGCAGCTGCAAGAGCAGTTCCCCATCGTCATGGAGCAGCCCAACACGATCTACGCGAAGAGCGCAAAGTACCTCTCGAGCCTCTTCCCGTCATCCGGCGCCCCCGCCAGCGGGTCTGGCGGCGACCTGGCCGGTGACGCCCCCCGGCACACGCGCGCTCCTTCCCGTCTGACACACCTGCGCGCGCGCGCGCGCGATGCAGAAGGGCACGGTCTGCGCAACAGCTCGAGCGAGTCGCTTGAGGACGACGACGAGCACGCCGGGGCCGAGGACGACGTGCACAAGCGCTCCTCATCGGCACTGCGGCGGCGCGTGCTCGGCGGCGGCGGCTCGAGCGCGCGGCGCGGCGACGAGCACGACGAAGGTGCGGCGACGACCGACTCGGACGGCGACCACCGCATGGACGAGACCGGCCACCAGCGCAAGCGGCGCGCGGGCGGGCGCGTGCGCAAGCCGTCGACCTCCAGCCCGCTCTCGCCCGCGGGGGCGGCCCTCGCGGCCGCGGCGGCCGGCACAAGCGCGTTCTCGCCCTCGGGCGTGTCGACGGCGATCGTGCCCGAGAGCACGTGGTCGTCGCAGCTGCGCGGCATCTACGGCAAGTCGCACGAGTCGCTGCAGCTCGTCCAGCAAACGGTCGAGATCATGCAGGTGCGTTCTTCGCGCTCAGCCCCGGACGTGCGTGCTCATTTGCCGGCGCAGGCCGTCGAGGTGCACATCGCGCGCTCGACGACCTACCTCAACGAGACGCTGCGGCAGCTGCAGCTCTTCTTGCACACTCAGTCGACCCAGCTCACGGCCGAGCTGGCACAGCAGCGCGAGCTGTGGCTTCAGAGCATCCCGGCCACGACGAGCAACATCCGGCGCGACATTGCCAACGCGCTGCGCCAAGTCGTTGACGTGCGTGCGCCCTCGCCTGCCCAGCGCTGCCCTTGCTGACCCGTGCCGCTTTTGCAGATCATCTCCCGCTCGGCCACGCTCCTTCCGGCCTTTGCGCAGCAAAAGGTCAGGGAGTTTATCCTATCGCTGCCGGCACGCTGGGTGAGTGGCGGCGTCTGTGCACGTCTCAAGAGAGCGCGCTGACGACACACCGCAGGCCGTCGGTGCCAGCGCCATTACCGCGGGCACGGGCTCGCGCGAGGTCGAGGCACGCTTCCTGTCGGACGGCCAGCAGATGATCGCGCTGTCGAACGAGACCCGCTCAATGCTGCGCTCACTCATCGTAATCTTTGCGCAGTACTTTGACCGCGCAACCTCGTTCCTCAACAGGTGCGTCCGCGCTGCCCGCAGGCCGCGCTGCTGTCGCTTACGGCGCGCGCCTGCAGCTTGCCGTTCGCCTCAGATGTCCAGGGCCAGCAGCAGCACGCCATGGTCAGCAACCCGACCAGCCCGAGCCCGCTCACGATCGCCGCGCTCGTGCACGCCGAGACGGTCGACGCGCACAAGCACGGCAACGGCACGCACCACAACGGCACGCACTCGCCGACCGAGCCCGCGCACGTCAACGGCACGCCACGCCAGCCGGCCATGGACGAGTGACGCACCCCTGAAAAAGAAGGCCTCCCAATAACCCACCTTCTGCTCGCTGCTCGCCTTACGTTTGCGTTGTTCCGGCCTCCTCCCCCACTCCCTTCCTCACCAAATGGTGCTGCACGGCGCAAACACACTGTGCTCACGCCCTGCGCCCATCGAAGAAAGCCTGCACGATCGGCTGGACCTGCTTGCGCGAGCAGAGCACGTTGGCCTGGTCGTACACGCGGACGTGCCCGGCGTCCGCGCCGCCGCGGTCCAGCACTCGCGAAAGCTGCAGCTCGGACGCCTCGAGGTGCGCAACGAGCGCGTCGTCGACGGGCTCGCCCGCAGGCCAGAACACGAGCAGCTGCCTGAGCCCGCGCCGTCAAGCTGGCGCGAGTGCAGCACAGCGAGCGCGTGCGCGCACCGGCGGAAGACGGGCTGGTCGGTGTAGAGCATGCCAAACAGCACGCGCAGTGCGCGCTCGCGGCAGAACGCGGCCAGCGCCTGCGGCACGCCCGGATCGCGCTCGAACCAGTGCTGCGCCGTGCCCGCGACCGCGCTGATGCCGTACACGGTGCCGTCAGCGCCGCGCCACTGCTTGTAGTCCTGCAGGCGGCGCGCACGTTTGCACGCACAGCGCACGCACACACGCACAAGCGCACCCGCCGCAGCAGCTCGTCGGCCGTGAGCGCGCTCGTGTCCATCTTGGCCTTGAGCAGCTCCTTATAGTATGGCGCGGTCGCGTCCGGCGTCCAGTCGCCGTGCACGCCGAGCGCGAGCGGCAGGAGGCGGCGCACGACGTCGCGGTCGAGCGGAGCCGAGCGGGCGGCACTCGCGTCGAGGTTGGCCGTGTCGAGCAGGATCGGGCCGAGCAGCAGGCGCGCCCAGTCTGCGTCCATCAGCGCGTCTGCGCGCCGGTCCAGTCACGCCACAGCACGCGACGGCCGTCGATGCCGCACCGCCTGCGCCCGCGATCGCCTCGCGGAACACGAGCGACGTGCACGAGCCGACGGGCTCGACGATGCGCGGGTGCGCGTCCAGTTGCTGCCCACCGTCGACGTGGTGGTCGATCAGCGCGACGACGGCGCCGCCGAGCGGCCCGGCCTGCGCGGCGCTGAGCGCGTTGTGGTCCACGAGCGTGAGGCGCAGCTGCTGCGCCGCTGCGAGCGCTGCGAGGTCGATGTCGTCGACGCAGACGAGGTGCGGCCACAGCCCAAGCCGCTCCATCTGGTGCCGCACGTCCGTGCGCAGGCCGAGCTCGCACCGCGGCACGTTGACGACGGGGATGTGCAGCGCCGGCGGCTGCGACGGCGACGTCTGCGGCTGCGACCAGAAGAAGGCGAGCGACAGCGCCGACACCGTCGAGTCCATGTCTGCGGCGCGGGCCGTGAGCGCACGCACATCGCCCGTCCGCCGAGGGGGCGCGCGCACCCGCTGCCTCGTTGCCCAGCACGACATTCACGGTCGCGGCCGGGCGCCGCGCCGCCGCCGCGCACTCAATCAGGAACGCCCGCAGTGCGTGCATTCGCCGCTCGGAACTGAAGAGAACTACAGTAAAACCTGTCTATAGCGGACTCTGTATGTAGCGGAAACCTGCATGTAGCGGAAGGCGGCAGGGGTCTACTCGTGCACTTTTTATGATTGTCTGATTGTGAATAGCGGACTACATAGGCGCTCCATATAGCGGACTGGCCGGGCCTCTTCACGTGACCATG